>OX376372.1:156224086-156533414 GCA_947369275.1 Nemotelus nigrinus | reverse complement strand
AATAACTTGAATTTACAAAGGACAATCAACAACAAACTTTGCAGCATCACTTTTGATACTGGAGAAACCAAGTCGATATTGCAAACGGATTTGGTGAATACCTAGAGACTCAGGCAATAGGTATGTGGAACGGCTTCAGAAGAGTATAGTTATCGGTGAAACCACTTGAACGATACAACTTTTTAATTTTATATTTCAGCATTGACTCCTGCTAGTAGAAACAAGTGACAATGACCTCCTGCGGTTTCAGCATTGATTAAGAAGACAAGGTGATCAAGCGGAACAATGTTAAAATACCCTGGGTATGCACGGAGCGAAAACATGAAAGTGCCAAATTCGTCGAAATACGTCATATGTAGGGAATCCAATCCTGGCCAATTTCTGGTCCCGAAAATCCCAGGATCGGTGGTTTCTAATACTGGGATTTTTGGGACCAGAAATTTTCCGGGCTCCGGAGCCCGGAGTCAAGCATAATCGGCAATCAAATTACGGCAAGAGTCGAAAAGTGCAAATAGAATCCATATTTATGAAAAAGCAATTAGCATGCAGACTCACTTCAAAAAGCGTAAAGAATAGAGCGAAACAAACCGATGCAACAGTTAACAAGAGAATACAAAGGTGTTTGAATCCAATTACCAGAATCCTCAACAACAATCAAAAATAAGGCTGTGGGCTATGCAAGCAGGATAAAGAAAATAATAAAAAATGAGATAAGACAGGCTGGCATCTCAGGTGAACGGTTCAGTTTGACGTTTGATGAGTGGACCTCGACTGCAAATAGACGCTAAATAAATATTAACATCCACTTAGTAAATTCTTACTGGAGCTTGGTGCGAGTAAGGATATCAATGACAGTTGCAAACTACCTAGATATATTAAAAGAGCGTCTTGCTGAGTTTGATGTTTCTCTAGGAAAAGACATTGTTACCATAGCAACTGATGGGTCAAAGGAAATACGAAAAGTAGGCAGACTAGTTGATACAGAGCAACATATTTGTTTGGCGCATAGCATCCACTTGGCAGTTTGCGATGTTCTCTATAATAGGAGTGCCATTCCAGGTTAAAGCGCTAATGAAACAGCTGATAGTCTGGACGACGACCACGAAGATTTGGACGGTCCTGAATCAGCTTTCTACGTTGAACCCGGTCGGTTGCAAGACATGCTAGATCTGATAAAGGGTTATGACATCAGCGCATGCATAAACACAGTTCGTAAGGTAGTTTTATATTTAAAAAAATCTCCAACGAGAAATAATATCGATCTTCAAAACAGATGTCAAATCCGAGCAAGGCATTTAACTGTCTCTTTTACTGGATTGCAAAACAAGATGAAATAGTCTCTTCACAATGCTCGAACGGTTTTCCATTTTGAAAAATAGTATACAGAAGCCATTAATAGACCTGCAATATCCAGATCGATTAGAAGCAACTGAGTTTGATTCGCTTCAGAAAATTATTGAAGTTGTAATATTGACTGTGGAGGTCTTAAGTTGCAGAGATGCAAATATATGCACTGCTAATGCTTCATGAAGATTTTTATTTAAGCTGTTAGGAGAAAAACGGTCCATTCTTGCGATGATATAAAAATTGCAATATTGGACCGATTAAAAGAGCGTCAGTGTACCGAGCTATTTGGTTTGCTCAGCTATCTCCAGAATCCACACTGTGCCAGCGATAATTTACCAAATGAGATGAAATCTCTATTTTGGAGCCAAGCAACGCAAATATTTACAAAAAAATACTTCAATGATCTAGATGAGGAAATGAGAAGAACCTAGTAGATACCCATATTAAATCAGGCCAGAGTGGTCGACAATTGACGCTACAAGAAGAGCTGCAGAAGTATTAAAAACATTCATCATGAAATGCTGGAAGAAACTGATCTAATTAAAACCATTGCAAAAGAAATGAATTTTTTCGCTCAGAAAAATGTCATTTAATAGAATAAAATTTAAATCAAAAGTTGAAACCACTTTGGAATAAATAGCGAATCTTATTTGAATTCCACTTTATTATAAAAAATTTTATTTTCAAATCAAAACTTTTCATCATTGAATTAATAAGAAACGTATATGGCGCCAATTCACATTGAACATTTTTGATTTAAACATGTTCAAATATGATTTGGCGCCATATAGTGGTGAAATTTTTCTGAGTGTACGAAAGCGGTGGCACTCGCATAATTTGGAGCAGGCGTACCAATATTTATCGACCGTCCCACCAACAAGTATCGAGTTAGAACGAGTTTTTTCCGCGGCGTCCAACATCGGGAATAAATTTAGAAGCAGGCTTGGAGACGATAATTTGGATATTGCTTCAATGTTACTTCCGAAAAAACCAATAAACTTTGGCAGAATTTTCTATATCTTTCTTTATTATGTATCTCAATTTTAAGAATTGTAACTTGTTGCTGTAATTTTTAATAGTCCTAATTTTAAAAAATTGTCTTCATACTTTCAACGTCTTGGATAATTGAAATTATTGTTTGTATTTGCATCAATATAAATTATGCAGTAACATATTTTTTTTACAGTTTTGAGCTTACTTATTGTTGTAGTTTTCAAATGATGGCACATAATATAATCTGTTTATTAAAAACTTGCCTTATTTTGCTGTGTTATTTTTTAATTAAACCCGGGATTGAAAAACTGTTCCGGAATTGGAATCCCAAGTCATATGAAACACATTTGATGGTAATACAGAGGGCTATCAATTCTCCAATATTGAGCCAGCAAAAACTCAAGCATCCAGCAAGAGCCCAATCAAAATCATGGAGGGAATTAATGTGCTTGTAAAGGTACTGAATATAGAGGATTAGGAGTGAACACCTAAAGAAGTAGACATAAACGCCCACTGCCATCCAGTTTCTTCAATTCCATCATTCGATACCATCGATATACAATCTACACACCAAAATGTAATTAGCAGCAACATAGAGACAGGACATGTAACAGCCCTTGAATATTGTCAGTAGTCTTAGTAAAAAAAACAAAGGATGACAGTACGCGGTTTTGTATTAAATATCGAAGGTTGAATGACAACAGTAAAGAACAGGTACCTTTTACCAAGAATGGACGATATCATGGATATTATGATTAGTGCGGAGTGATTTTCCACGACGTATTTGAAAAAAATCAACATTGTTGTTAGCGTATTTATAAAATATTCATCGTGGAAATTCATACAAGTAATGTAAGTGAGCATTGGCACAGTAAAACCACAGCAAATTGATGGTCAGGAACGGATATTTGCTGGGCTTATACGGGTATTTTCTAGGCTTTCACTACACGAAGAGAACTCATAGCAATAGCAAACAAACACCCAGCAATAGCAAACAAACACTTCCATATATTCCTGTTCTCCAAAAAACTTCGCTATGAGGGCCGAAAATACACTTTGAGGCCGTTTTTCAAGTACAAGAGCCCCGAAAGACAAATGGCGCGAGGGATTGAAAGGAAAATCATGATGAAGTACTACTACAGCGAAAATCGGGAGCTACGGAAGGATCAGCCCATTGCTTGCAAAGTCGGAGCAAAGTCAAGAATTTTTGACGTAAATAGAGTACCAGTTAAAAAAATTCCCATAGATGTACGAGGACCGTTTCTAAATAGGGATCAACTATTTTGACAAATGACCAAAAGTCTCCAGTATTCCAGCTCAGGAGCCATCTCGAGTGATGGAGCGACTCGTACTTACCTGTGTGAGTAGGTGTGAAGAATCAAGAATCAAGAAGTATGGACTCAAATTATTCTAATGCATATCACCGTAATAAAGGAAACTCCTATTGGCGAAGACATGCGGCGTATAAGAATTAACAGGTTTGCATAGGATGAGAAAAGTCCTAAGCTGCTTATAAGTATAAGCAACGGTAAAGTGATTTTAAAGCGAGTTGTTGTTATATTAGAGCAATTTTTAAAGCTTTGAACATTTTAAGTGAATGATTCTGTGTAAAGTATATTTATTGGCAACGACTATTTCAATTGGATAACATAGAAAATCACTGACACGAAGTATCTTTTAAAGGAAAAAGACAACGACAGTTTTACTAACAGTTCATGCAATAAAAATGAAAAGATCAAAGAAGAGGTTAATATCTTACATAAACTGTGAAAGGAAAGAAAGGAACAATGTGTTTTTCTTTCATAATTTTGTTGGAGGCAATCACTTGAATTCAGAAAAAAGTGGGAGACCAAAATTAGTGATATCATGGATATTATTTTAAAATTGTTTTCATTGACGAAAAAAATCATGACCATTGAACGTCCACTTTATATAATTCTGGTTATTATGACCTTATTGCATCATTATGAATGGGTTCTACTATTGACGCAGTCAACAAGAGTACAATAGCAGCAGATTAAGTCGTTAGTAGGTCATTTATTCATCAGTGAAATAGAGGCTCATGAAAGTACTTGCGAATATGTAAGCATTCTGAACGAAATTAAATAATGTTCTTTTTGCTTTGTTTGCAGTTTGGTACTAGAAATGTTTGCTACATCAAAACTCTACTGGACAAGCCGTAAAATGAGATAATATGAGACAGCGTTAGACCGTTAATTAGACCAGATAGCCAAAAAGTAGTGAAAATAAGAAAATGCGAAAATCATACTAGTACTGCCCTGCTAAGCATATACGTTCTATCTGCATTTTTCTCATTTTTGAGTCAACACATTTGTCTCATTTTTGAATTAACACTGGATTCAAAAACTACATTTTCTATGATATCATTCTACAAAACTTGAAAAGCCTATCTTTTGTGGAAGTATGTTAAAATCAATATTGAAAAATGCATTTTCCATGTATCTCCAGTACAAATCAAAACACAAATCATTGAATATCTCGAAAGTACCAAAATCTACAATAGATTGAAGGTTTATGCTTCGTAGGGCCGAGTACCTATGTTAACTGATAACACCAAAAGCTTTTGTTTTAATATATGTATGTAGTAAGCTTGAATACAACAGGACATGTTTTTTTTGGCTTTGGAAAATATAGTCGTACGTATAATGAATATTCATTGTTGCTTCAGCTTATTAAATTTGTGATAATTCTACTATCTTGCCCATAATCTGGCCTCCTGCCGTGAAAACGATCCAACGAATCAATTAATAACATCAATTATATTTTGGCTGGATTTTAGATCTTATCCAGGCTAGCTTCTTTCGTAGATTTAGAAATGGCTCTAATGAAGAAAAGAAATAATTTGCATATATATCTTAAACGAAATTTTAGTATCGGCCGGCAGCTTTAATATTTTTGCATTCTTTCAGCTTGCAGCTGTTGCATCTTTTTTGCGACTATTATTTAGTATTGAAAATTGGCTATTATTTAGTATTAATTGTGTTTAAATGCATTATGTAATAGACATTTATGTATTTTTAAAAATGAAATAAAATATTTTCAGTTATTATACTTTCGTACAGATAAATGACTAGGAAATTAATTCGCCTATAAATTGTTGCTTTTAAGCCTTGATAACTTTGGATTTGATTCACAGATTTAAAGAATTTGAAAAAAAATTATTAATGTAAGCGCTCATTGTTGCTAGACAAGCATACAAATTGCCACCTACTAGTGTACGTTAAACATCGATAGTACTATCGATACTATCGATAGTTGAGAGCTATCGAAAGCATCGATGATTTTTTTTGTAATCGATAGTTTTTGAAAACTGAAAAAAATACGTAAGGTAACATATCGATATCATCCCATCCACTGTGAGCATTTTACGTTTGCTTCGTTTTTCGCATTTAATAATATTTGTAAAGCAGCACAAATCAAAAATAACAGACCACTCTTATATTCTGTTAGTTTTGTCACTTGTTATTTGTTGTAAAATGAAATAACATGGAGAAGTCAAAAACGTAAAATTTAACTGCACATGAATATCATAAGCGTAGAAAATTGAGCGTGAGAAAAAATTCCAAATAGTGATTTTGCTAAGTGTAATATATGCCGCAATCAATACAAAACAAGTAAAAACACGAAAAATTTATCAAATCATTCAAAACGGAAACATAAATCATAGTGGAAATTATTTTCTGTTGAATCTATAGCAAAAACTCATGGTCCTAGTAACATCCTTGAGAGCAGTTCAACGAAACCTAGAAAAATCGTCAAAAATTATTTTGGAAGAGCGAAATTCTACGCAGATGGTTTTGCCGAAAAAATATTTAGATGAACTATAAGTTCGTATAGTTGTTTTGGACATAGTGCCTTTGCGGAAAGGAGAACATGAAGGCTTTCGTGATTTCTTGGCTGATTTAAAACATACTTGCTATATTATAATACTTCGAAGACGTTAAAACGCGGGTTCCAAATGCCATAAATACAGTTCAACATATTTCTTTAAATCCAAAAAAAAGAACACCGGCAATCACATCTCATTTTTTTCATAAAGGTAAATTAATTTCTACATTATCAATTTAACATAAAAGGAGTTCAAATTCGAAAATATTCACAGAATTTGGGCCCAGAGTTCTTGAGTAGATTGTTTTTGGAAGATTGGGAGTACTTATCTTGTTATTTCTTGTTTAGGCGAGAAATATTACACTAAGCAAATGGAACATTTGATCAAAAATAAATGCAATTGTTACTGATAGTGCTGCTTACAGATTAATGCAGGCAAAACTTCTTCAATTTAATTATACTCCATGCCTCGCGCATACTTTAAATTTGACTGTGGCTGATATTTACGGCCCCTGATTTTCATTTTATCATGAAAAAGTGCAAAGATATTGATACTTATTTTCAACCGAGCTCAGTTGTTTCAGATATACTGACAATTGCACAAAGACTGCTCAACAAACCTGAATTGAAGTTGATTCAGCAGTTCCGTTCACGTTGGAATAACGCATACGCCAAGATCAAATGTTTCTATGAAATCAGGCAAGAATTGACTTTGACACTAGCCGAATGTGAGAAAGCTCCTGAAACGTTACTCGCCGAAGATTTATATGTGGTGCCGACTATTATTCTGCTATTAGAACCATTTGATGTGGCTACGACAATAATATCTGGCGCAAATTACATTTCTCTTTCTTATATAACTCCGTTATTACGAGGGCTAATTCTACAATTATCGAAAGTGGGAGTTCACATAAAAAAAAAAACCCTGCTGGAAAGAAGATTTATAACACTTTACCCAAGTCAGTGCGGGAATGATTAATACCGTTGGAGAGAAAGGGCTCTTATAATGGATTCTGGATCCAAGGTTTAAAAAATAAGTGAAGACGATGGAAACATAGCTGCGCAATCTCTTCAGATAGAATATACTTCTTTTCGGATGACACAAAAGCCGGTGTCAACTCAAAGTACTTATGAATTTACGGCAACTGCATCTACAGCCAATTCAACTGTTGAAACTGGGGAAATTTACTAACGAAGGAAAATTTGAAAGGAAAAAAATCCAAGGAGTTATTATTTCTACCTGTAGATCTATTCAAAGGCAAAGCTTATTGCCCAAATAATGATGCAAAAACATATAGATATGTACCAGAACCTGGAAAAATCTCCCATTGGAAACGACATATGTCTCATCGACTACTGGTTTGATTCAAATACTGAGACAATGAAAATACATGGATGCTATAGAGAAACTATAGCATCCATGTATACTTGTATCTTCTGTTCCGAGCGACTGTTTTTTCTCTCGAAAACTGGTAGAATTCACAGTGATCGCAAAAACCACTTAAAGTCTCAAAGCGTTTCAACGAATTGCTTTTCCTGAATAAAATGCTCAGCATTTCGGAAATGAATAAAACTCTATATTTCTGTGTTGCTCTATAATAGTAATTGAATTCTCAGCTATTTTTAAAAAAAATCTATGAATCCTGGGTGTATATGCTAATTTCGCAAAAACATACACCATCGATAGTCTATCGATAGCCTATCGATAGTTTTGAAAAAAACATCGATATTATCGAAACATCCAACTATCGATGTTTAACGTACACTACCACCTACCCCAGACGTTGTATGCACTTAAAAGTAGCATACGAATGTGTCCTTTTGCATGGCTTTTAAATCTCTGTAAGTGCATGTGTATCTGCTCACCGTTAAAATCAGGTGCCATAAATCAAGAGCATATTTTTCACATTTCAGCACTTTAGAGTAACATAACTTCAGTGAATAGCGTTAACCATAAAATGTGAGAGCAATAACATGCCATTAACAACTTTGACACTTAACGTGAAAAGTGGCAATATGGAAAATATCCACGTAGCTGAAAATCAAATTGTAACATTGTACTGAATGGTAGCTGCCCAGAATAAAAATAAAGTTTAGTTTAAAAGGGATGAAAAAACACTGTAGAATACTTGAACGACGCATATTGAATGCACACGCTATTGAAGAAAGTCTTTAGGAAAATGATGAATGAAGTCCTTTGCAGGATTACTTTATATAATGGAAAATTTTCATTTATAGTTGCTGTTGATATATGGAACTGGGTGACGTGTAATGTAATAAATATTATTGATGGGGAACAACTTTTCAAGATTGATGTCGTTGCCACTCATAACGTATTAACGATGCTACTAAAATGAATGATTCTATAGGTAAATCACGAAAAAACAGTTAAAATACATTTGAAAATATTAAAAATATATTTAGTCGTAAAGCAAAATCTTATATAGTACTAACGAATCACCTTCAGAAAATCACGATTCAAAGAGGAGTTCCATATATTTGCTAAATATCCTAGGGCGATTCTCGTTATTTTTGTTGACATTGACAATGTGCTTTCTAATGTTGCTCATGAGTACAGTTTTTCCGTCGCTCTGTGACTTTAACGTAATGTAAACGATTTTCAAATCTATCTCCCAAATTTTATGGATTTCTCTTTCAGTAGAGCCAGAAATGTAAGAGCCTCAATTTTTCATAGTCTGCATTTTGAAATAAAATCAACCAAATTGACAGAGCCATACTTAAGTTTTTGTAAACAATTTCGTAAGTTTGTTATTCAAATATCAAGCAGCTATTTTCTGAACAGTGAAGAGCTGTGTAAGTTTTGATACCATAATGAACGAGGTTTGTGAGAGCAGCCTGTTACTCGGAGCTTGTGTGTTTTAGCTAGTTATGGGCTCAAAAATGCCAAACAGTTTTAAAAAAACCTTTGGCTGCAAAAAACGAACGAACAGTTTTTCTAAAACGAAATTTGTTTTCAAAAACGAACAGCATTTCTAAAACGAATCGTTTTTCTACAACGAATCAATTTTCTAAAGCCAATCGTTTTTCTAAAACGAATCGTTTTTTTTAAACGAACTGATTTTTTAAAACGATTCTATTTTCGTTTTTCTCAAACGAACCGTTTTTCTAAAACGAATCATTTTTCATTTTTTTTTATAACGAATCGTTTTTCTCCGTTTTTCGTTTTATTTAAACGAACCGTTTTTCGTTTGTTAAAACTAACTGTCTGGCAGTGGAAAACTGTTTAACTGCGAAAAACAGTATTTTCGTACTTGCGAGCATTTTCGAACTTGCAAGTATTTTATTCAAATATTCAAAAAGTTTTTAGAGCAAAAGGAGGTGAAATCGGACAAAATCGGCCAATTTTGGGTTAGAGTGGTTTGGGACATAACAGGCCAAGACCTATTGCTGTGATACAAAAATTTCAGTTTTGTAAGGAAGTAAGGGGTTTTTTTGGCCATAGTTTGGCAAAAACCTACTTTACGGCGCTTTCGATGATTGAAAGTGGTCGGGGAGTACAATAGTGGTATTTTAGGAGCGAAACATTTTGTGTTGTTTCGGGCGAAATTTCCATGCAATTCTGGGAAAAAGCGGCATAGTTTGGAAGATACGGTAAAATGAAATCTGCCGGGAAAACTAAAAGTAGCACTAAAAGTGCCAGGGAGATAAAGGTTGAGATCCTTTTTGGTTCACCAGTTGGCGTCTCCGGGTGTGCTGAGGCCATCCTCGTGACTGCAGGTCGCCACGAGGGTGTCTCCAATCCTACCGTATAAAATTGACGAGACCGCGGGAGGTAAAGTGCCCTGGACTCATGTCCAGCCGTACGGAGGTGCATGTTTAACAAACGAAACATTTTTTGGGTATCAGAGAAAAGTTTGGTATCAGAGATCGCTCGATGAAAAGTCATATAGATGACAACAGGATTAGTTGGTCCTATCTTAGTAATTTGTTTTGATTTTGGTCATTTGAACGAATACAGCAGGTATTTTTACATATAATAAAATGAAAAACAAATTAAATTGATTGAATTTGATCGTTTTCCCTTAGATGGCCCCTAGATTGGAGAATGACGTGCCAAATAAATGACCGACCATTGGAAAGTTACGAACAAGCTGCACAGATTAATGGCTCGGTATTCTTGGAAGGTCATCTTGCACCATCACCATTAGCTTGGGAACGTTGTGTCTGGAGGTTGAAGGAGAGCATATCAGTCCGTTTTATTACATCACTATAAATCGTATGGATTGTATGTATATATGTACATACTTCAAACAGGTATTTGGACGCGGTATTTTTTCGTACTTTTACTAGTTATACCTATTATGTGAAAATCCCAGTACGACCCAACTCTAATTGTCGAACAGCATAAAATTTGTTTCTTTTCGTTAATTTAAACTGTGTTTTTTCAAACAGTTTTAAAAACCAGTTGTTTTAAAAAAAACAGTTCGTTTTCGTTTTTTGAAAATAATAGAAACGCCCATCACTAGTTTTAGTCATCAGTATGTACATGAATAAGCCCATTCTTGGAGGTGACAGCAGTCACTAGTCAACGTCCACTGGAGTAAAACACCGTTAGAGAAGCTACTAGTATGGCTGAACCAAGTGCAAGTCTAAAAGTAAATAAACAATATTATAAATGTCTCAACTGAGACTCTAACAAATGAAGACTCTAACCAACACTTTCACAGCAATGTTATACTTGTTACAATTTTAAGAGTAACCAAACTACAGCCAATATGACAACAAATTCACCACGATGCCCATATATCCATAAACTTTATGACCAACATTCAACACATGAAAATCAAGTTTAGGCTAAACTTCAACATTTGCAAATCCAGTTTAGGCCAACTGATATAAGACACAACATTCATCACTACCAAGTCATCAAGAAATATCATATTGCACAGCTTAATTGGTATAGTTCTAGCTCCTGCCGTGTGAGATACTTGGTTCGATCCTATGTACAAACAAGTGATGGGCGTACAAGCTTTTAGTTAGCCTAGCTCTGAGTTGGTACCTGAGTCAAATCAGGGTTAAAGTGAGGCTTGAAACTAATATTTTCACGCTTGTGAAAGTTTTGGTTATGAAAATGGGGTTTCTATTATATCCACTCTCTAAAATCCTAAATGGGTTATAGTGGGACAACTTTGTTTTTACATTTTCAATTTCACGTCTACACACAGAAATTTTATTCAGCGACAGAGACTTCAATGACGAACCAATTATTAATAGTTGGTAAATGTAGTCAATCACATCCGATATAATTGCTCACAGCCAGTCAGACACATTTGATGACCCTCGTTTTTGGAATAAGAAAAACAAATTCAAATTCTGACGGCCAGCAATAATTGAATACCATCGAAATTTTGATTGGTCTATGCCATAAGTGATATATTTGAATTTAGATTCTTGTAAGTAGGCGATGCAAGTCGATGTCAAAAATAAACAAAAGGAGTTCTTTCTCTTCCATTTTGTCAGTCAAGGAAACTAAACGCTCGTTTATCTTATTTCGCACAATAATTTCCAGGGTGAAATATGGAAAATGAAGACCACCATCAGGGCTAGAAGAAAAATTCTTGTGCTCTCATAGAGAACATCAATATGAGTTTGAGAGTGAAATATATTACTGTGTTTTCTTTAGCCTGATATTCGAGTTGCTGTTCTAATTTCGTAGCTTGCTGTTCAAGTTTCTGACCGATGTCCAGGGATTGTTGCTTCATGTCAGACGCCATTTTAGCAGCAAATTTTCGGACATCGGTCAGTGACTCGAACAGCAAGCCACGAAATTAGAACAGCAACTCGAACATCAGGCTAAAGAAAACACAACAATTGGTGTCAGAAGTGGGATTATGTCGCATTCGAGATTTAAAAAGTGACTTTTAGTGAAGTTCTGGACAGTGAATTTGTTTGAAAAGTGAAAATTAATAAGTGCGCGGACTAAACAAAAAGTTAAAAGTTTTGGACAGTGTTCATTGTAAATTGAACGGACTAAATAAAATTGTGAAAAGTTGTGTAAAATATCGAATCCACGAAAGGTGTATTAACGGTAAAACACAACAATTGGTGTCAGAAGTGGGATAAGTTATTATTGCCTACATTTAGGCCTTTCTAGAACTGTGTCTTGGGTTCTTGATCTGTCTTCAAAATGACTATTGGGAATTTACGTTATCATGTGAGGTCTGATTCATGGTTTGGGTTCTAGAATATTCCATTTCTACTTTTCAGAGGGCTTGTCACGCAATACCGCGGGGAACGCTTGAAGGTTTGCCCAACTACAGCCGCAGACGGTCGTGGGAAAAACTGCGCCACTCGTTCGATTCCTGTGCGTTCCCTCGGCTATGGAACGAGACGTAGCCTCACGGATAAGCGAGGGAAAATGTATATGTTTTTTTCTTTAAAAGCAAAACAAATAATCTAACACTAAGGAGAGCCACTTTTCTTTCCCTTAATATAGACAATAAAATTACCAACAATTCATTTGGTACATAATATAATTACGAAGAAAGATCAATATTTTAACAATATAATGTAAATAAAACAAACTACCTGTGGGGGCCCCCTCTTGAAGAAAATAGGCTTCTCCGCTAATTCGTTCCGTACAATCTTCTGCATATACCGCTACTACAGCACCAATTCGGTTCTTCGAACGCATTCTTCCAGAATTCTTTTCGCTCACAACTTTCTCCCACTTTTCATTTCTGCTAAACTTCTTTCGTTTTCTCCAAAACCCGTTCTTAACATAGCTTGGTAGAAATTAAGATAACTACCTGTGATACTGCAAGCAATTTTGTCGAATCCGACAGTTTGCCAAACCACAACTCGCACTTCGGAACGGCTGGCTTCAACTGAATTCACACTAATTAAACGCACGAGACTTGGGTTATTTCGCAAAAGTCGACACTTGAAAATTATGCTTATAGCTCAAAAGTTTTCACAAGCTTCCTATTTGATTGAATGATTCCGCTTGGGATAGATTCAAATCTGTCTTTCCGTTTGTAAATATTTTTTCTCAGCACCGTCCCAAGACTAATGTTCTTTTCCTTTATTGCAATTTTGTCACAAATGTGTAGCTCCAACGACGACTACACTCCTCTACGGTTACTTGCCAACTCGAATTCTCTAACTCAACTCCCCTGAAAACACACATTTTTTTTTCTAATTCAATTTTTCACATCGGTCTTTTTTTTTAGCTCACTGAATTTACAATCAATTTTCACTATACAAACATCAAAGTATTAAAATGAATTTGGCAACAATATTAGTAATAAACATTTATCTTGTTTCAAACAAACCGTTGGTGAAATAAAACAAACTAAATCAGGAATCGGACCAAAAGTCTCCTCCAAATTTACCGTTTAAAAACATCCCCCAAACATTTAATCCGTAACAGGCTCTATGGGTCATTTAAAGGTCTGTTCTGTTGTCATGTGAAATGTGACTGTGTCTTAGGTTCTCAAACATTCTCAAACAGGCTTCTACAGGGTTATTTTACGTTTTATCTTCGTTTAAATTCGTTGTTTGAATACATGTATGAAATACATGTATGAGATATATGTCGAGTATTTCTCGACGTTTCTAGCTTTTTCTGGCGCGGACACAACGTCACAAACTTTGTTCGGCGTGCATGCAAAAATATAATTAGTGAATTTACACAAACTTTTTAATTGGTTGTGTTGCACTTGACCATCAGACAAGAGTACTATAGGTCTTTTTACGTTGTTTAAATGTTTCTTGCACTGATTTCGCAGGGTAGTAGTTGTTACATACTACCATGGGGGTCTAATAATTCTCCTGGCTTGGTGTTAATGATACTGAGAGCGCTAACAAAAACGTTAACAGCTTGAAAGTTCCAGTGAAGATAGGATCAGGGATTGAATTTTTATCCAATCTGCTCTTTTCTTTTGATAAATGCTAGCTACTCAGTTGAACGTCGGCCGACCACCCAAAAAGATATGCACCAGTGAACAAGCACTCCTGTATGCCCTTATTTGCGAATTGCTGACTAAGATGTCGTCAAGATCGTTTCTCCGAGTTAGAGTGAGGAAGGTCCCTTAGTTATCTAGATTTACGAGGGACAGGTTGTTGTCCAAAATGAAGTCAAAAAGTTCTTCATTTTGTGTCAGAGGTACTCACACTCCGCGATGAACTTTAGAGTTATTTAGAGCCCATGACCTTAGCATCAAAATTGACTCCTTCTCTGTTCTACACCGGAAAGGAAGCAGAGCAGCTGTTGCTACTTCGGGATGGTTCTTAACATACGGTCCGAAAAAGCAACGTCAGAACCCTTGGCCTGGGTCTGTGTTTGGCGGATGCAGGATCTTTCAATTCAGATCCCTAAGCATTACCACTACTTTATACGCTTATATCAGACAAATGCATTGAAGAATTGAAAATTTATCAACACAGCTGTAGGAAAGTTCTTTTTTGCATGTCTAGTAAACAATTTAAAATTAACCGTTTTCTTCTATGTTTTTGAATTTCCAAAACAATTCCAGCTTCATATTTGTACTACTCCGTTAATTTTTTAGCTGAAATCCACCAGCGTGGTAAAAATACATAAACAAGTGCATTGAGCTTATTATCTGCCAAACAAAAGTATTTGCGAATGCGAAAGTGACATAAAATACACAAATTTAATAATTATGAAAGTAGGCCAATATTTCATCAGTTGTTAATAAACTCTCTTCTCAGGGTTTGCCACAGCATACTTTGTGATCACTTTGTGTGTATGTGTTGGCAGATAATCAGTTGAGAGCGATTTATATGATTAAATTTAATAAATATAAACTAGGAAGCATTTTTCATATCTCGTAACCAAACCCAACTTCAGATGAAAGCACTACAAAATATCTAATTATTTAATGCAATTGAGGAAAATTTCAATACATTTACTATATGCCCTTTGAGGATATTTGACTAAGCATAAAAACAAACAAATTACATTCATAAATCACTGCACAGCACCTACGAAAAACGCGCTCCGAGAATCATAGCGGAATTAAGTGAAAGGATATGTCGCAAGGGCGCTCTGTCGCCATGTAACATATGGGAAAAATATGTTATTATTCCCACCTGCTCTGTGTTGACATCGAAACCGGATGACTTTCAGGAAGCTTCTCTGCATTTAGAGTGCTATAGCGAATATCACGTAATTCGGGCGTTTATCATTTTCATGAATGCTAACAGACACATGAATAAAATATAATTGTGTTATTACGTCATAAATTAGATGCTATGAGTTATGAAAATCACTCGCACGGAAAGATATTGCATAACAAGATTAAGAAATTAAAGACGAAACAACATATTTGGGGAATTTAATGAGCCAGTGAAATATATATTTACATAAAGAATATTTAATAATTGAATTGTGTGAGTTACTTTAAATTATATATATATATATATATATATATATATATATATATATATATATATATATATATATATATATATATATATATATATATATATATATATATATTGTTTCGTTTGTGTATAAACTAATAGCTATCTCGTGCAATTTTCTTTAATATATACGAGTATTAATATTTTTTTATTTACACTGAAAGAAAAATCTTGGTAAAATCAACAATTTTCCTTAGTTGTTTTTGCGTCAACTACGGGCTATAGTTTTAAAACAACTATAAGAAAATTGTTGATTACTTTTATGTACCATGACGCGTAGTTGATAAACAACGCCCGTGGTGCAAAAATAGTAAGTGACCACAAACAATGGTATTCCAACAATATAAATAGTACGGAATAGCAAATGACATAAGTCTGTAGTGTGGAATTATGTTTGTTGAATTTAACAATTGTAGAGTGGTTCGCTTACGATGAAAATTGTTGATAATTCAATATTTTGTAGTGTTAAATGAATTGATGCTTATTTTCCTGTAGATCAACTATTTATCTTAATTATGAATTTGAGGATTCAACTGTGTTAATCCTCGAAGGTTTCCATATTTTTTGTATCAGCAAAGTCAACTACTTTTAGAAAGAACCTAGAGTAGAAAGAACCTTTTTCCGTAATTCATTCGACAAATTTGAATGAATTGTTGCATTACTATAAATAGTAGTTAAATCAACCACGACTTTTTCTTTCAGTGTGCGTTCACTGCTTTGGCGCTGCACTGCATCGCGATGCGTTTCATTTGCATAATTCATTAATTACATAAAAAGCGTCATACAACGTAATATAAAGGCTTCACAGCATAACATGAATATGAAGTAAATCGAACAGCAAACCGAAGACAATTTTGCCATGTAGCATATGAAACTTCTATGATAGAATAGGAGTATGAGTATGAGGAGTATGAAAAATCAACAATTTTCCTTTGTTTTATTTTTAGCATCAACTACGGGCAATAGTTAAAACAACCATAAGCAAATTGTTGATTACTTTTATGCACCATGACGCGTGGCTGATAAACAACGTCCGTGGTGCAAAAAAGTAAACAACCACAAACTATGATATTCCAACAATGTACATAGTACGAGATAGTAAATGACTATAGCCTGTGGTGTGGAATTATGTTTGATGAATTTAACAATTGTAGAGTGGTTCGCTTACTATGAAAATTGTTGATAATGCAATATTTTGGAGTGTTTAATGAATTGATGCTCATTTTTCTATAGATCAACTATTTATCGTACTTATGAACCAATTAATATAGTTGAATCCTCGAAGATTTCAATATTTTTTGAATCAGCAAAGTCAACTATTTTTATATGGTCAAATTAAATATTTCAGCATAGTAGAAAGAACAATTTTCCGTAGTTAATTCGACAATTTTGAATAAATTGTTGCAGTACTATCAATAATAATTAAATAAATCACGACTTTTTCTTTCAGTGTAATTGTGCAACAATCGGAAATGCTTATGACGTGAATTATTAGTGAGTCCATTTACTAAATTACCCTTCATATCCGTATCTAATAAGAACTCAAAATAAACATATTTTGAGTTTCCTGAAATCATTCCGCACTTCCATTTACTAACATTCTTCAAATATATGTATATCAATTATCCAGTTCTACTACTGTGCACAGCATACCTATCTCTTATCATTTTCCTGCCCATTCGAAAGTAATTGGATATTTTTGCTTATTACCATATGTCCGAAAATGGGCCAAATGACTTTTTTTAAGCAACTGAAACAATTAACTCCCTACAGTTCAGCATTGAAATGTCAGAAAAAGCAAATTGCTTCCTAGCTTAGCAGTAAAGGAATTCGCTGAGTCAATGTTATCTGAAATTTATGCAGAAACTGAAGTCCATCCATTAGGGTAATGCTCATGAGAATCAAGCACGCAATGCACACTTCCAAGACTTTCTTTTTCTATCCAAACTACATTTGCATTTTCCAGCGGTTTTATATGTTTTGAACTTTTCGAAGCAGTACTTCATGTTTCATGGAGGGAAAATGGAAAGAGTCCTATTGCTTTAGACCAAAGTGAATTGTTCAAGTTACTGCTATTACTGCTGTCTTGGAAAATCTTCATACTTTTATTTTTGCTGTTTAGTTACATTTTTCAAAATAACAATCCTTCAAAAAAGAATTATTCAAACGTCTACTTTTTTTATTTTGTTATGGAGTCCGAAAAATTTTTCCCAGTTGTCATAGCTCTTTCTAAACTTTGATAACGAGTTCATTTAACTCATTTTCTATATCTTTCCGATCAATAAGGCATCTAATGTTGCTTAGTTATAATGATTTGCAACTTTGCCCCATTCACCATGTTGATGATTGCGCAAGGCTTCATCCGATTGAGCTAAAACTTTCAGCATACATTGATGTACAAGTTTCTTTTTAAAAATGCAATAAAATGAACAAAATTTAATTTTTTTCCATGTATTATGTCATTATTAGTAAGAGTAAACGTTCCCATTAATGATGGAACACAATTTCGTTCAAGTGGTTGCCTCGGCTGCACTCAAAAAAATTTTGGTTGAATTTTACCCTTATAATAGTAGGAAACTGGTTTCCTACTATTAAAGATGTAAATTTACAAAAGTGCGTTAAAAGAATATTTTTTTACGACCAAATGGTGTAATTTTAACCTAAATAATGATGCAATTTTATGGCTTTGGCGCAAAGGTGAAACTAGTAAATTTACACTCTTTTTGCTTCAATTTACAAAAAGCTGTGTATTATTCAGCTGATATGACGTAAAAGCAAAAAATCAACATCAAATGTGTAAAAAAATTTGTGATTCGTTATTTTAAACGAAAAAGTGAATATATTTCCTATTATCAAAGTATTAATTATAGACCCACTTTTTAGAGTGTGGCTTTGCAGTAGCGCATTCTGTCACTCCAATTTTCCAAGACCTTGTTGATGGTTTCGGGCTGTAGCTCACGGGTTGCTTGGATGATATTGGCCTGAAGTGCTTGATTTGTTTCTGGATTGTTGGCATAACATCGGCCTTTCACGGTTTCCCATAAAAAAAAGTCCAAAGGGGTTAAATCGCACCTCCGAGGCGGCCAGTTAACATCGCCAAGACGGCTGATAGCACGATTTGGGAATTCGGTGCGTAAAATATCAATTGTGACATGGGCTGTGTGGGATGGCGCTCCTTCCTGCATAAACCAGAGATTGTCCAAATCCATGTCTTGAATTTCAAGTCAAGTCGGATAACATGGCTCTGTAACATTTACCGTTGACCCAAATGCTGTTCCTTGCTTCATTTTCGAAGAAAAATGGTCCAATGATGCCATCAATCCACAATCCGCACCAAACTTTGACACTTTGTGAATGCATTGGCTTCTCGACAACAACCTGCGGGTTTTTCGAGCCCAAGATGCGGCAATTTTGTTTGCTAACGTAGCCGCCGAGATTAAAATGCGCCTCGTCAGAAAAGAAGATTTTTCGCCCAAAATCGTTGTCCAATTCAAGCTGCTCTAAGGCCTGAATCGCGAAGCGATAATGAAGCGGATGGTCATGCGCCTTCAATTGCTGAGTCAATTGGACCTCGCAAGCGAATAATCCGAGATCTTTGTGCCGATTTCTTCTCAGGCTAGTGCGTGAAATGTTGAGCTGTTGAGATCGACGGCGAGTTGATGTTCGTGGAGTGAGTCTCACACTCTCGGCTACAGCAGGTGCATTCTCGTCTGTTGCGCACCGTACGACGACGGAAGCCATGAATGTTGTCCACAAGCATGCCAGTCTCACGAATTTTTTGCACAAACTTGCGTACACCAGGCGCGGTGGGTACTTCATTTCGACCAAAATTATTTATTTATTTTATTTATTTATTTACCAAGCAAGGCGTACGTGTATAAAAAGAATAAAGTAAAATAGTGCATGCACAAAATTACGAAACAAAATAAAAATAAAACAAATTATGTATAGAAATACAAGACTAGTAAATAGCGCATAAATAAAATTAGTTATAAACAGACAACAAATAAAGTAATAAAAAAATGTCTGGTTCCAGATAGTGCACGCATGTTCAAGAAGAGGACGCACGAGTGAAATATATAAGGATTTAGTAGCCCAACGATTCTTAAACTCTTTGGCCCGTCGCTTAATGAAACCAAGTTGTTTACTTGCTCGGGAAAGCACTCTATCGTAATGTAGATTGAAGCGGAGCTTTTCATCCAGGATGACACCGAGATCTAATATGTTGTCAACCCTGCTGAGTGTCGTGTTGTTGAGGCGGTACGTATAATGAACGCGTGCAGTTTTGCGAGAGAAGCGAATTGCGCGGCATTTAGCAATGTTAAGAGGGAGCTTGTTCGTGGAACACCAATGGTCTAGAGAGTTCCGTTTAGACTTAAAAAAGGTAGCGTCAGATGGTGTCCTGATGACACGGTGGATTTTGATGTCGTCCGCATTTAGTAAATGGGAAATGTCAGATAAAACCTCCGATATGTCAGATATAAAAATATTAAAAAGAAAAGGGCCAATATGACTTCCTTGAGGTACACCGTATTAAACGTCAATTTTCTTAGAAATAAGACCTTGGAATTTCGCGAATTTTAAATGGTCGTGGAGCCGCTTTAGTAAAAATCCTGCGGTTCAAAATTGTTTCAGCGTGGAGATCGAAATGGAGTGATCAACTCGGTCAAATGCTTTGCTGAAGGCTGTATAGACTGCGTCAATTTGATCACCTCTCTCCATTTTGCACAAAACATCAGATACAAGCACCATAAGATTAGTTGTAGTAGAACGACCTTTCCTAAATCCATGCTGCTGCTCGTTCAGTCGAGCGTCGACCAGAGAAGACATTTTGCAGTAGATGATTTTTTCAAATAGTTTGGGAATAGCAGATAGAATGGCTATACCTCTATAATTTTGTATAGAACGTCTATTGCCACTTTTATAAATTGGTGTAATATAAAAAGATTTTCAATACAAAGGAAAAAGCCCAGAGGAGAGAGAGTTATTGAATATAGTATAATGGGGCGAGATCAGTTGTTTTACACACTTGATCAGAAAAAAAGGAGGGAGGAGGTCAGGTCCAGAGCCCTTGTTACTGTCAAGCTCCATAATGGGAGTAAATATCTCATTCCTCGATATGGTCATATCCTTAGCAAAAATTGTTTGAGTCGCACCCGGGAATCGATACAATGTTGGGATGCTAACTGGACCAAAAACTTCTTGAAAATGGTCAGCAAAAAAGTTGCAGATCTCCTGAGGAGAAGAAGACAACAACGAATTTGCAGTGGACATTGAAGAGGGGTAGCCGCTTGTTTTCCACTTCAGATTAACAAAATCAAAAAAAATTTTTGGGTTGCGGATTATATTCTCCTCAGTTGTTTTAATGTATCTGTCATACGCTTCGTGAGACTTAGTATAGAATTCATGGGCAGTTAAATCGTATTCTTCTTTAATATGCCGACTTGATTCTTCATTAGCTTGTAAAGTTTGTTTCTATGATTTCTCAGACGTCTGAGAGTCTTGTCAAGCCAAGGTTCAGAGAGTTTATCTTTTTACTTATCTTAGGTACAAATTTATCGACCGCGTCAAAAACTATTCTATAAAACATGGCTACATCATCATCAAGGGAATGTCACATAAACACATTTGTCCAATCGACATTGTCAAGGAATTTGTGAATGCTATTATAATCAGCATTATGGAAATCATATACAATCGAATTATTGTATGTACTTAACATGTTCCAATCTGTAGTGGAAAGTTCTACTATAAGAGCGGCATGGTGAAGACTATTAGAAAAGAGATTCTCTGCGTCATTAGCTGGGCTACACACCACATCGTCATAAACATTTGTAACATAAACATTTGTAACAAACAACCTACTGCAGATCATGGCCAGATCATGGCGTTGTTACAAGGTTGAAATCAGAAGGCTCAAGTAGGTTTACTGGTATTAAACCATCATCAGACTTATCAGAAACAAAACGCGAATTCGGGCGATTCAAATCACCCAAAAATATAGCTTTATCCTTAGCACTACGAGAAGCCATAAAAGAAGATATTTGCTCGCATATATAATTGTACACTGATTCATCAGATCTCGGTGGGACGTAAACTAAACCAATATTGACCGAGGTTTTGTCAATTGAAATGCGGATAAATATATGCTGGAACAATTTGTGAGAAGCAGAGTTACATGTTCACTTGAGTGAGTGTTCTTAACTGCGAGTAAGACACCACCACCTCTTGATTGACCAGTGGAAACATAGTCTCGGTCATTTCTAAAGGTACTGTCAAGGATTTCTTCATTGATATAGGAGCTATTTAGCCATGTTTCAGTGAAAGAAAGCACGTTGTAATGGCAAGATTTGGTATCAAGAAAGAGTTTATTTATTTTACCCCTCATACCACCGCAATTGAGGTAAAAAATTCTGGGCCTTTTGATTGAGGATATCTTGTTAGGAGCGATACCCGATACGGTTATAGATTTTACGTAAAGAATTAGAATTACCAGAAGTCATAGCAAGAGCAGTGTCAATAGTTGATGAATTGGAATTACGAGTTACGATTGAGTCGGAACATACTTTTCGTGGATGAGAAGTCTGAGATGGAGCGGAGGCTTGAGTTGGATATGCTATAGCATGAGTCTCCGGATGGGAACACCTGACGGTAGAATTTCGATTAAAGCTGGGGAAGTCTCTAGTCAGAAGATTTGAAAGAGCTGTCTGGTTAGTAGGCACAGATGAAGTACAATTACTAGTCACAATTGAGTCCTTATTTCTACTTTTGATGTTGCTGCTAGCGATGATAAGCCTCCAACGACGAAATATGATGCCATTCCATTTATAGCTCCTAATGCTTCCATTTACGTGAGTAAAAAGCCAGGCATACTTTTCTGGAATTGAAACTTTGTAGCACCTGATTGCATGTTTATTACGTTGAGGTTAGATCTCAACGCTAAAATCACTGATGGAAAGTTTTTCCTTTAAGATCCTGTTAAACCAAGATTTATCGGTGGAATCTGGTACTCCTTTTACAAAAAACCGGATCATTTTCAAAAAACGCACCGTTTGGGGTACAGAGCACTCACTTTGGAAATAAGTTTGCAATATTTCATAACGTTGTTCAAGCGTAAAGCGACTCATTTCGTTCCGCGGAGGTATGATACTGACTTTCTGTCCAAATTTCGAGCGGGATACAGCTTTCAGTCTCAAAATAACCTATGATTTAAAAAGAAACCAATAGATGGCCCGCCCTGTATATGTGGAATAGGAAAAGGCTTCACCAAATGTTAGTTATCTTTAACCCTTTAGCGCCGGCGGATATTTGACTGGTATTTTAAGTACTCATATGATTCTATCAACTTATGACATTCAAAAGAAACTAAGTCTGTGAAATGAATTTTGAACGTGTTCTAAACGTGGGTGTGATAGCAATTTGGAAATATGGACAACCTTGTACCAAAGGTGCCATCTTGGAAAATCACTAAGAACAAAAAATGGGTTTCACCATATTAATGCTGATATAGTCACCAAATTTTAGCGAAATTTACACAGTGATTGGACCTTATTTTAAGCCATGTTTGATAGAAATTCGGTTGAACAACTAAGCTAGTGCTGCCATGTACAGTAGTTATTATGTCTTAAATCCTGGAAATTCGCTCAGCAGAATAAAACTTATTGCCCTTAGCATCTGGTGTAGTCACGAAATCAAGACGAAATTGATGTAGAAGTGGGGCTTATTGTACTCCAAATTTAGTAAAAATCTTGTTGAAAAACCATGATAAGGTTGCCAGCTATGGTCGTTTTTGTATTTTTTGATGAATCATTTGTAAGCGATGTTATCTGTAAAATTTCAAATGATAATTGTAGTGCCAATAAAGAACAATTACTAACATTTCGAAAACTTGAAAAATGTCGAGACTTCTTTTTACCGAATCATCGGATCGAAACAAAATTCACGGGGCAGTTGCGCCTATTGTGAAGCAGATTTAGTAAACTTTTGACTTCAGTGCTCGCAAAGTGCTGCCAGCACCAGGCATTTACATGGAGTGCATCTTCGATGAAAATAAGTGGCCAATGTTTAAATTTTCTAAGTTCTGGAAATTTTTCAGATGGCAGCTGCAAACATCTTTCTGCTCCTGTAACTTTCGATGATGTCTTTGTATCAAGAAGCGCGTAAGACAGAATATGCACTCAAAATCTGCACGATTCCTTTACTTTTCTTCCAAAATTAGTGTTTCTAGCGATTCTACGAACGTTAGTATTTCTAGCGGTTCCTGCGCGCTAGAGTTTTTTCTCTCCTATTTCATATCAACAGAACATTGTAAATGAGTGATTAGTTTCAGGAGACACATACTCGGGTGCCTTGGACACCAATAAATTTATTTCCTTATTACACTTGTGCGATACTGATGCAAAAGCAACGCTATCCCGCTACGATCCATTTCGGCTCTTGGACACCGGAGGTGATGGTAGAGACTTTACTTGGCTTAACGAAAGTTTTGAAGAGAGTGAAATGAATAGTCAAAAGCTTCACAATCCCCTAATTTGAACCAGATACTTACATCTAGGTTAATTTAAAGCGTCCTTAATAAAATAAAAATATGGATTTTTTTGATTACTTTATTTTATTCGAATACCTTAAGCAAAAAATAGCGGTAATAGCTTTCAAAAAGTATACTTTTTGAAAGCTACTGCTACCAGCCTGCCAGGCTAGCTGCCAGCTGATGATAAAAGTATCCTGTGACCATAGTATGCAGAAGTGATATCTGGCACAAACGGCTTTCAGACTAATGTTATTATTGGCCCCGTTCCATCTTAACTTTTGCACGCCTCTAATACCACTCAAAGCATGCATCATTAACATAATTTTAGTAGGGTTGGAGGATCTGACTTTGAGTACAAGTTCCCAGAAAGTCTTTGAGCCACCCCTCGCGTGGCTTCACTGAATGGAAAATCTTAATGGAACGACACAAACAAGCGAAGTTAATGGATTAGAGCTACTAATCGCACAGAAAGAAATGAGAAACAAAAATATTAGCTATGCGGTTTTTTCTAAAAAAAAACCTTTTTTGGTGAAGTGGCGTCACCGGCAGGTCTCTAATGAACCCTTTAACTACGTCTTAAAAGGAACTCCAGCTGAAAAAAGTGAATGGTGAGCAAGTATGAGCAGCAACGTCAGCATTCTGCGAACTTGGTTCGATCAATAAGAGGTGCCTTCAAAGGTATCAAAAGAGTGTACGAGTTGGCGGCTGTTGAGGTCCACATGAAAAAAAGATAAAATAGTAATCCGGACGTGGTAGGCATTCCAAAATTTCTTATCATTTAAACCTGGCTCTGTATAGGCATCGAGCTTCGTAACGATCAAACGGGCAAATTTCTGTGAATATCTGTTCAAAGCCATTACAGCTCACGACAAGCAACCTTAAAAAGGTATTCACAAGTGTTCGAAATCTGTCTCAAACCCTCAAATGGTTAATTTGATATTTTGGCGCAGCGAACAAAGACCAAGTAACATTGAAAATCGCATCTGAAGAAGATAAAACCAGAAGCTGATGTCATTCAAGCGAAAAAAGAACTTTCGACTTAACCCGACTATGTGCTCCCCGTAGCCGTTAGACGATATTAGGGGTTGTTGTATTCAATATACTTAACAAATTCTGATCTTCTCGGGTGTGCAAAAAACGCACCTATTGCCGATAGATGCCCGGCTGGTATGTTTATGTTTTTGGCATTGCGTGTTTGTTTTTGGGAATATTTTATGTTTGTTTGTTTGTTTTTCTTCAGTATCTTGTCTTCTCATGTGGTTTTTGTATGTTTTTGGTCGGGGACCATCAAGTCGAATTTTACAGAGATTTTTTGATGACCACGCGCTCATACAAACACTCAAACGGAGAACACTGATCGAAATTACGGACATGGAAACAGTGCCTAACCCTGTGAAAAATCGGGAAAAGTGGCTTTCTTGACATGTTGATTACTAACGTCCCAGGAGTTGAATGAACAATACGAGGAATTTGCCACACAATTTTGAACAGAGTGTGTATTTCTCCACCTGTCATGCCCTTCCTAGCTAAACAATCGAAAGGTTTCAAATCTTGCTTAAGAAACATGTGGCGGATGCTCAGATCCAGTCTCCTATTCCTAATGATGGAAGCTTCAACACATGGGCAGCTACATTGGGTAGCCGAAGCACTAATGTAACGGATCATAGCTGGAGAAAAAAAAACCTGGGTTGGAGCCAAAAATCGACTTTATTTTCACTATGCCAGGACTGACATGCGTCACTAAGCGGAAGGCTAACTTGCATTATACAAATATGTGCCATCAAACTTTAACGCTTGACATGGATCATCACAACGATGGAAGAAAACGGAAACCGAAAATCAGCGGCCCCAAATGGAAAAGCATACTCCGAAATCATAAGAAACGCAGAACAGATAATAAACGATCTCTGCCAAATGATTGAACAAGCAAGTGACGCATCCATATCGCGCAGAACAGTGTGCAACCGTGATGAACCCTGCTATTGGTGGAATGAATACATTAACCCAATACAGTTGAAATGCTTAAAAGCCCAGCCGAAGCCACAACAATTACGGTAAAGACCTGGGTTCGGCGAACTTCTCCATGAGTTAAAACCAATCGTCAAAAACTGCTAAGAAAATCTCCAAAAAGCAGAATATGAATCGCTTGTACGGCAAAACTGATAACAACTTGTGGGATTCTGACTATAAGATACCTGTGAAAATCACACACATCATTTAATACCAGCTGAATTTGACCCATAAGTTCAGCTGCGGCTGAGGAAAGAATAATGATCAAAAAAGATGCCTGCCTGCCAAAAAATTGGAAACAGTAGAGCGCCAGAACTAAACAATATTCAAAAAACTGTTCGCAAATCAGCAATACAAAAAACCGGAAGAATTCGTAAAAGTCTTTCAGAAATGCTTGCATGACGAAATATTTCCAAGGAAGTGGAAGCAGCAAAGGCTTGTGCTCATACCAAAGAGCGGGAAACCTCCAAGCAATCCATCATCTCAACGCCCAGCATGCTTACCAGAGGCAACAGGTAAGACTCTTGACAGCATCATCTATGAGAGGAAACTTTCAATCATGAATGGAAAGAGTTCCTTCTGTGACTTTCAATATAAATTTCAGAAATTGTGTGTAGCCATCAACGCATTTAAATAAGTAGATGAAATCGAAGCTGATACTATTCCTCGCGAGAGATGAAGATGAGATAAAAAGGAGTGTTGCCCTGTAGTTACTCTTGACGTTCGGAACGTTTTCAAATTGACCAGCTGCGAGCACATTCAAAATACTCTGCAAACGATAGAGACCTCAAGTTGCTTCCTTGATATAATGGCAATATATTTTAAGCGCAGGATACTTTTATATGAGAGTGACAGAGAAACGCAGACATACCGCCAATGCCCCACAGGATTCGGCACTTGGTTCATTCATATACAGCATCATGTAATGCTAAGACTCTCATTGCCACCTGGGTCTACTTCATTGGATTTGCTGATGCTTAGCAAATTGAAGCTTTAAGCCCAGGTTAAAACATGGCTTCACTCACCTCATCTAAACCTTGCTGAGCACAAAATAGAGGCTCCATTTACCACAAGCCGAAAATATTGGGTTGGGGAAAAAGAAATGTATTTTGTCAATAGATGGCAACACTTAAATATATCTTGTGTTGTACTTATCGCATTGGGTCATACTATCCGGTGATTCAAAGACGACGGACAGTGTTGTGATCGTACGTTTCAGTCTCAAGTTATAGCGCGTCAAAGATGGAGTCCACCAAGCAAGAAATTCGTCATATTTAACGGTTTTACTACCTGAAAGGTAAAAATGCAATGAAAGCGGCCGAAAAAATTTGTGAAGTTTATGGGCCCAATATTGTAACGATTCGCACAACGCTTCGATCGATTTCGTTCTGGTGTAGTGGATGTCGAAGATACACCCCGTACTGGTAGGTCAATTGTCGTAGAAACCGATAAAATTGTCGAAATCATCCAAGTAGACCGGCATGTGAGCATTCGCTCGATTGGCCAGGATTTGGATATAGACCATAAAACCGTTTGAAACCATTTGCAGAAGATTGGATTCCAAAAAAAGATGGATGTTTGGGTGCCACACGAGTTGACGCAAAAATCTCTTGGACCGAATCAACGCTTGCGATGCCCTGCTGAAACGGAATGAACTCGACCCATTTTTGAAGCGGATGGTGACTGGTTATAAAAAGTGGATCACGTACGACAACGTCAAGCGAACAAGATCGTGGTCGAAGCGCGGCGAGCCGGCCCTAATCATCGCCAAGCCCGGATTGACGGCCAGGAAGGTTTTGCTGTGTGTTTGGTGGGATTATAAGCGAATAATCCACTATGAGCTACTCAACCATAACCAGACCCTCGATTCGGTCGTCTACTGTGAGCAACTCGACCGTTTGAAGCAGGCGATTGACCAGAAGCGGCCACAATTGGTTAATAGGAATGGTGTTCTGTTCCACCAGGACAACGCTCGGCCTCACACATCTTTGATAACCCGCCAGAAGCTACGGGAGCTCGGATGGGATGACTTATGGCACCCACCGTATAGTCCGGGCCTGGCATCAAGTGATTACTATCTCTTCAGACTAGAGCCAGTGTTCTATCCACTACGCCATCAAGCTTATTGTATTATTTTTGCATTTGCTTTTGATCACATTTGTGACAAACTCATATAGTCAGCAAAAGACATAAGTAAAAAGTATCTTTTACGAATAAAAGACTATTTTTACTCTTGTCTTTTGCAGACTGTAAAAGTTGTGTAGACTTAAAGATGTCTTTAGATAACTAAAATTGTCTTTTATCAGATGAAAGTCTTTTACACTTTTTTCCTCAATTAAACTTTTCGACCCCTTGTCTTGATTTACAACAATAGGTGTTCTACTACAGTCACATCCTAGTATTGAATGAAGCTATTTTTAAGTTTCGTTATAAATTAAGTTAGACAAAGTTACCTAGACGTAAAAAATTTAAACAAAGCTCACCAAGAAAAAAAATGTCTTCAAGAATATGTTTGTTCTGAGGACGCAAGAGCTATAGGGTTCATTCTTTTAATTTTGAATTATGTTAGCTGCAAACCTGTTTCAATGAGTATTGAGTTATTTGCAGTCTTTGTGCTTACGTTTTAGCGTCTATGTCGTCTTCGTGTGCAAATATAGTATTTGAATCGGTGAAGTTACTATTATATAACCTGAAAGTGCACTATTATAAGACTTAATTGATATACATCGATTCATTTGCAAAGGCATGTGTTATTCTTGGCATTCTGTGAAGATGATGTTCTACGGCCCAAGTACATTATGATTCCTTCACTGAAATATCTGGAAGTCATTGCACTTCATACAGGTATTACAATATCTCCGCGTATATTAGGTTTTTATCATGAAATCTTCCAAATATAAATCAAAATAATTTTCATAGAATCATAATCAACCTAGTCAGCATTATAACCAAGACATTTTTACAACCTAGGCAGCATCGTATGATAAGGGAGACAAGTACGCAGACATAATTTAAAAAAATTACATTAGTTTCACTATGCGCTCATTACAATGTTGATTGAAGGCTTTCGGGGGATTAATTGAAATGGAAAACCAGTTTGACGTCCTGAATATGGACACAACTTCAAGGTGGCGCGTACCATTCACGAAGTGTTTATATTTAATTGGCGTGGACTTCTCAAATGTGATCTCTAGACTGCAATATGTGACTGCAAATGATAGTCATCTCTATAGTTATCGTCTTTGGCACCGATCACATCCGCTGTGTTTGGATACAATCGTGAAGCCGTTCACGACTTAAGTGCTCATGGTTAGCTCGTCAAACAGGACAAAAAGAAGGTCGCGAAGGGAAACAGGGAAACGGTGAATCAGTGGTCGTGTTAGTAGCTTAGGTTTGTCAGATGCATTCAATGATATACATATAGTATGTAATTTTGAAAGTTTTTTATATAAGTAAAAATGTCAATCCATCATTTTAAAGAATAAAAAGCAATAATAGCAAACCATAGAAAACAGTTGTTTCGGTAACCAGACTCTATTTTAGTGATTTAGTTGCCACACAAAATTGAAATTGCCTTTTTTTGGTTACAAAAAACAATAGTTTACTGTTTGTGTACTTTAAAACGATTCAAAAACAAATGTCAAAATTCCTCGAAGACCCTGTTTTGGTGCCAGATATTGGAACGTAAATATTTCTATCAATAAAATCTTACAAATACTGTAGCGGATGAAATTCCATCTTTTCACAACTTATAGCATATTTTTGCTTAATTATGTACCCTCGAAGCGTCACATATCATCGAAAATATAAAATTAATTCAAGAAACTGATTTCTCATGTATCTACATGTTATTTTACGATTTTACGAGCACCTAAGAACCAGCAGCACATCGAATAAAATGCCTAACGTTCATCTCAAACATAAACTTTATGATAGATCATTATCATTGGGAAATAGCATCGATATTCCTAGTTCAAAAGTGATACCCTTTTTTATGCAAAGATATATCCTAGCCTTATCCTTATATGGGTCAATTGTTGAGCTTAGTCCACAACGCGAAGAAGGCATCTTTTACGACTTTTTTTTCTACAGAATGAACCCCAGAGCAAAATATTTGTTTACTCATAGGAGCTACGACCCATATTCGTAGCACAGCAGTCATAACGAATTATTTTTGGTTCACAAATTTAATGAATCCTCAATTTCGTTTGACTAGGGATTAAAAGGAATTTGTCGGGACGAATGTTTTTACCGAAGTTTCAGCCGGTAAATATTTGGACAAGTGTACGATGATAGCATGTGTCTAACTTTTGATTGACATTTGCAGGGAGTACAAGGAGATGGATGCTATGTCGAAAGATAATGTTTGACTTTTAAATAATCCCGAGGGATATGTTTTAAATTGAAAGATTTCAGTTTTTGGTCGTAAAATCGGATGGTTGCTGTAAATATTGATGTTCACTGTAAGGATATCATATTAATGCCAATTAGTCTGAATTTGTGCGACGGTTTTCAAATATTTTTCCGTGCATTCAGCAAGTTTAAATTTCGTTGTACGATTTTCTAGCTTGTATTAATTAAAACAATACAAGCGATGAATAGTACCAAAAAATGATTTCTAGAAGTTCTTCAATTTTATGAAGCCTGATTTGACTGACATTCAGAAGCTATTTTAATGATATATCTTATAGAAATATTATCTTGATATTACTCATAACTAATATCCTGTACAATTTTGAACGCAAAGACGGTAATTTGCCTAAGTCTTTTAACCTAAAAATTCTTTGGTTTAAGGAGGACCCTACACGATCGATATGGATCGTGATATTTCAGTCCTCATAATGTGTCAAAAGTTAAAAGAGGTAATTTTCTGTTAGTTCTTTTTCTATTTTCTATCGATTGTGGTAGTTTATACTCGCTATTTTCTCCCATTATTTTCAGCTGCTTTGTGCTACCACAGCAAACACAGCAACCTATGTCAGTCTTAGTGAATGCACTGCTGTTTTGTACTAGATTGTTGTTTTTTGCGGCATAGTTATATTCTGTTCTGTATTGGAGCAAAAAAAAACCACCTAATACTAGCAATCGTTTTCAAAAAAAGAATAAAGCGAAAGCAATGGATGAAAAAGTGTCTTCGAAATCGTAAAAAACATTATAATTTTAATTTGTTGGTTGAGATCATAGGCGCGCCGTAGGGGGGGGGGGGGCCAGGTGGGACCGGGACCCCTCAGACCCTAGGTTGGCCCCTCACAGAAAAATAAATATTTCCAACAGCAGACACTTAAGTTTTCGCCTCTTAGTTTTTTGTGGTTACAGCAAGAGTTGAGTAGTGCAATAGTGTAAGCCGATATCAAAGCACACACAATACTTATAAAATAGAGACTGTGTTATTTGCGGTATTAATTACGATGATATGGGACTTATTTCGGGAAATGGATGGCAATATTTAATTTCGACAAGTCAAACGTTGAAAAAAAGACGAAAAGCATCTCGCCAATCATCCTTCTTTTATTAAGATTATCTGTTCATTCCTACTAGGCAACATACAGGTATTTAGAAAAGAACACTTTTATAAACTGGCGTTTTATGCAATTATGTTTTTCACAAAATAAAGTCTAAGTATTAAAATGGTAGGCAATAAGGTAATTAACGTACAGTACAATTTTCAAAGTCATTTGGAGAATAAAAATTGCATCCCTGCCACTTTTATGCTATCTATGACCTACTTGGTTTACACTCAGGTTAAATGTGTGTGAATTTTATTATAATTTGATCACTGCATCGGAAGTTAAAATGCATAGCACTTCAATTTCACCGAGCGTTTTTTCATAGTGACAGAGTCGCTACATGCTTCTTATCATATTCATTAAACTTTTGTCAGACCTGTATCTACTCAAGACCAATATATCCTATGAATTTTATCCGGTCGCGAGATACCATAAACACAAGTTTCAGGTGCTTAAAATATAAATAATTCGGTGCGATTTTTGTGCGATTGGGAATTTTATAAGTTTAGATTTGACTGTATAAATATAGTATCAAATTCATCAAACATTTGTGACAGTCGTGATGTAACAGTCGTGTGAAAGATTTGTGTTTATGTACTTATGGTAGCTACGAGCTTACCCAGACATTATTTAAAAACGACAGAAGCTTTTTTTATGCTCATTGATGACTCTTGTAAATTTTGTGATAATCTGATGACGGTGTGAAGTTATCACAATGCAAAAACTTCCATAAAATTTCCATTGTCGTCAAAAATACACCAAAATATCAGCAAATACACCAAAATACACCAAAATACCAAAATATCATGATTCAACTTTTCAAAATAATTTTAAAAACAAGGTTGCGAACTATTGTAGTGGCAAAACACAAAATGAATTGATGAAAATAATTGCTGAAATCGTTCGCGAGGACAATACAGCTGAAATAAAAGATTGCGGACTGATATCCATTATGGCAGACGAAGCAAGGGTCCACAAAAGGAACAACTCCCCGTGGTTGTCAGATTTGCTAAAGACCTAGCAGTCGAAGAAAGGTTCTCAAGCTTTGTACGCTACGTACTTAGCGAATTGCCTGTTGTTGGACAGTCTTATGATGGTGCTAGTGTCATGTCAGGACAAAAAGTGGTGTACAAATCGTAATTAAGATGAAACACCCTGCAGCCACATTTGTACACTGTCTAGCTCATAAAGCTATCTTGGTTGTGATGGACACATTTGTCACAATCGAAACGTGTACATCCTTTTTCAATGCCGTCGAATCCCTTTACCTACACTTTTCGAAGCCATCACAACACGAATTGTTGAAGCAGCTTGAAGAGGCAGTTGGTCTTAACACAAGGCGTGGAATGAGAAGTTTAAGCTCGACTCGTTAGTCAATGAGATTTCTCATTTGCAAATATGTGATCGATGGCTATGGGACCATGAAAGAGGCTTTAGAAAAAGAGATGAATGAGGGAAAATACAACGACTCAGTTTATTCATTGGGGATCTTTCATTCAATCAGTAATCCTAAGTTTGTAGCAAATCATTTCATCTTTCACTATGTTCTTTTTATAACGAACATGTTGAGCACATATTTCCAAACTACAAATGCAGCACTTGGGGATGGGATAAATCTTATGAATGGAACAGTTAAAACACTACTAAGTGAGTGAGAAGACTTGTATGCATGGTAGTTTGGGAAAAATTAAATCATTCGCAGAAAAGAAATGTCTGGATATCACATTAACCAGAGGAACGCGAAAACGGAAAACAGCAAAAATCACTAGTTTCAAAGGTTTTGCTGATTCATCTAGCCTCGGACACGCAGTTAGATATTCCTGCAAAGATATTCCGGCAAACCAAATTGCTCAAAAAGAGTAAGTTACAGCATTTTTCATCTTGCCAAATTATTTTCGCTATTTCTAGGTTTTCTAGGTAACAAATGTTTGAAGCAAGAGATAAATTTCTTCCTTCTAAGCTTAATATATTCCAATTTTTTCAAAGATATTTTGAAACTAAGCTATCCTCTTCTTCAAGTATAAGTTGAAATATATTTAGCTTCTAAACGAAAAACTATTCTTACATTTTTAATAATTTCCATTCTATTCCCGTATAATTCATACAAGCTTTCTTTGTTAGCGGTCACTTCTAATTCGTGTGTAGTTCATACCTACCATTCACATTATATGCATGGCGTAGTAGCTCATACGTATTCACAGACAAAAATTTTATTTGATAATGCATTATGCATTAGCAAATAACAAAGAATGAACAGTACGTGTACAATCAAAAACAAAATCATCACATATCTTGAACGTTTCAGTCCCTGGCCCTTGCCAGATTTTAAGCCACGGCCCGCCTATGGTTGAGATACGTCTAAATAGAGAAATTGAAGACTTTGAACAATACTTTAGAATGCCTGAGGAATGTTTGGATCATTTACTGGAAATTTTGTCTTGATATACCTCGGAGCATGGCACAACAATGAGAAACTGTATATCAGCTAAAGAAAAACTACCTTTGACAATACAGTATCTAGCATCTGGAAGATATTCCCAAAATCTTAGATTTTCAACTATAATTTCGACTACAGTTGCATTGCAATAATATATGCGCTAAGAACCTACCTAAAGGTAAAAAAACAATTATTTTATTGTGTTAATCATACTTCATTTATTAATTTTACACATACTTTAATTTAATTCAAATGGTTTTTGCTATATTCCGGAGCTTTCTTACAAATTATTATCTGAGAGGGGAAACCAGTAACAGGCAAAGAGTCCGAGCAACAATCAAGATGTGAAAATTCTAGAAGCTCCACATTAACAAAAGATTTGATGACCTGTTGGAAATCGATGATGAAATTGTGGCGAGCTGCTGAGGTCCCAGAATCGTCACATAGGGAAGTTGGATAACTGTTTATGATATGTTCACTAGGAGTTGTTTGGCTATTGATATTTATAATGGATAAGCATGGTGAATATTGTTGAAAAGAGTATGTGATACAAAAGTTGCAATTGCTAGCTCGCCCATTTCCGCTTGATATAAAAGATCGTTTATAATTTTTTCATTCAAAAGCCGCTGATGACGTCTTAATTTTTCGAGTCAATGTGTCCAATAAAGAGCTATGCCATTCACAGCCGTGTTATTCTGTACTGGCTGACTATTTACTTGTGCTAAATAGCTGCAAGCCCTGTCCAGTAACTCATTTTATTTCAAAATTGGATTTCTTTTCTTTTTTGGCGGAGGGGAGAGGCTAGATATGGAAGAGTATGATGTAGACGTATAGAGTTCTATGTTATCTTTGCCTGTTGGTGCTATTGCCTCAGTAGTCTATAAAAAGCAAAATTAAATTAAATTAAAAAAAAAATGAGCTTTACAAATATGAGACTAATTCAATTGTAACTTTTCATTTTTCAGCTACCAAATACTCAAGACTTTTGGGTTTCAACAGTTCAAGGCTTTAGACGTGCTCATAAATTTTATAACCGCTTGAGAGCCTTTGATGGAACTCACGTGAAAATTAAGCACCCACCAGATTCGGGATCATTTTACTACAACTCCAAAGGCTACAACAGCATTGTACTAATGGCATTGGTAAATACTCATGAACAATTTAAAATGATTGAAGTTGGGTCAAATAAAATAAATTTTCGTCACGATGGTAGTGTTTTGTTTTACACGAAATTTTGGGAGCTGTACCAGCATGAAAAACTAAACATACCACAGCCAGCGACATTACCCAATAGTGAAAAGCTATTTCCATATTGTTTTTAATGTGAACCAAGTTTTTCCTAGCTTGTAAAAAACTATTTTAATAAAAAACCCCCGTTTTTCCTTTCGAAGCTAGATATATTGAATTTTGTGATTCAATATATCTAGCTTCGAAAGGAAAAATCGTTTTTTTTTATTAAAATACTTATTTCCATATGTTTTTATTGGAGACGAAGCTTTTTCGTTGGGTGCAGATTTAACGAAACCTTATGGAAAAACCGTTTGTAACATAGAGGTGCAGTATTTTAACACCCGTTTGCCAAAAGCTCGAAGTGAAGTAGAGTCTGCGTTCGGTATTTTGAAAAATAAATTTGAAATGTTTCAAAGACCGAACAATCTTTGCCCTGAAAAAGCCGTGAATATGATAGCTGCTTGTTGGTACCTTCACAATTATCTCATTGAAAAATCCCTCAATTTAAGGTCGGCTCTGAGGAAACTGCTAATCAATTGTCAGTGCTTCAACCAACATTGAACAGAAATGCTTCTACTGAAGGGAAAGCCGTTCGAGACAATTTTTGCTCCTATTATTATGCTGAATTTGATCCAAAGCAATGAAATTTCACATTTTATTTTACAAAACAGGTGTTTTACTAAATTTAAATAAATCACCAGAAAACAAATAACTATATAATAAATTTATAAAAAAAAAGCCATCAGAACAATTTTGTTTTTAAAATAGTGGTTATTGTTTAATTTTAAACTGTGAAGAAGTGCAGAATAGAATACCTATAGGAATGATAAGCTGCTCTGTTTTCTTCAAAAATGACAGCATGCCAAACACCCATGACTTGTATTTGTATGTACCATCTGTGCTTGCTCCTGACCGTTTTGAAACATAACATTTTTTTTCCCTTCTTTTCTATAATTTGATTGTAACCAGTTCAATTTTTTCCGCACGTCATCCACAGTAGCATCCAATTTGATAAAGAATTAATAACTTTTTCAAAGCTTTTCTTTTTTCTCACTTTGTTCATGTTACACTTTTCATTCACATTCCACAGTTCTGAAAGGCTCTCGTAGTGTGTACGAGCACCCTCCCAGGGTCATGTTTTGTCCCCCGTACTTTGAAATTTAAAAGCCAACGGGTTTTAAAGAAACTTGATCAAACTGGATGCAAAGTGATAGCGTATGCAGACGACATCACTTTTGCCACATCAGGGAAATTTGTCTTGACTCTATTGGAGATTTTAAATTACTTCTTGTGTGTTCTCTCGCAACGTTGCCAAAAGTGTGGCCTTTGCACTAAAGATAGAAAATGTGCAGGTAAAGTATTTCAATCTTCTACATGTGCGGATGTGTGGAATTGCTCAAATCTTCAGAAAGAATGAAAGCGTATGGGATATATCTTCGAAACTAAGTTATTGTGGAAGTAAATTACAACAAAAGGAGCCCGGAAGGCTTTGTGTACTGTTTATAGCAGTAAGAAGGCTATAGAAGCGACTTGGGAGCTAGCTGCCTCATATCGTTTCCTGGATTTTGACTAGTATAATATAACGGATTCTGTTGTACGAAGCAGTAGTTTGATAGCCAACCGTTCTGAAAATTATAAGTCAGAAAGTGATAGAGAAATTACGTACGTTAGCAGGATTATATATAACTGGGGCTCTCCGCACCCCTTCCAACGAAAGCACTCCTGGTCCTGCTTCAATGGCTTCCTCCAGCGTTGTAACATGCGAGATGCGTGACAGTAAAACTAAATTGTGGTTATTTTTTGCGAGGACATGCTTGGGCAAAATCGTGGTGCAGGGCAATTCTGTTCTTACAAACATCGACTATACCGCCGCCCAAAAATTTCTGTCTTAGAAGTTTGAAACCCAAAACTCAAACAGAGAAGTGTGGGCAAATGAGTTAATCCTATGAACAGATGCTATGGAAATATATACCGGTGGCTCCAAATTGTACGACAGAGTGGAGCTTAGTATATTTCTCACTGATATTAACTTGAAGCTTTCCTTCCACCTGCTGGATCACTGTAGTGTTTTTCAAGCTGATGTGCTGACAGCAAAGTAGCAATACAGTCTCTCTGGAGCTAACACCTGCTTAAAGCTAGTTTTTGAATGCCAAACGTCTCTTAAAGAGATGTCGAGACATTCAATGATGCAGGTGTTTTGGATGCCAGGACTTAAGGACATAAAGCGAACTATGAAGCAGACCAACTTCCAAAAGCGGACCAACTTGGTGGACTTCCAATCGGGAGACAATGGCATAGAGAAGGCTGCAGTTACATTGACTACCAGGCAGAAAAACTTAAATGATGCTGTGGTGTCTTGGGTGAAAGAACCTTCCTCTGTGGTTGCTAGACAATTGTGGACACCTTTTGAGCTTGGGCTCACGGAAGAGGCTCCCTTCGCATAGTGATGGCTATAACTGGACAATGTCTACGTGGCAGGCATCTTCCTCTTTCTGCCGTAGAAAGAGGCAACAGTTTTTCACTTCTTTTGTGAATGCGCAGCCATCACTAGAGGAGTAATGAAGTCCCTTGGCCCACATTTTTTTACTGAACGATGTAGCCGCACCAATCAACGTAACTTAGAGAATTCTACATATTACAAAATATGAGCAAATCAAAGAGTACTTAATTAGGTATAATATGTTGTCGTGATTTAAAGAATGTGGGTGCGTGCTTGCACCTAAACTGAACAAATTTCAGTCGAGAGCCTGCAAGGCAGGGTAGGATGATGGCAGACCATCAATAGGGGTAAGTCAACAACAAATAAGAGAAGTAAACTCCTCGTCCTCATTAGAGGAGAGCCTTTTAGTCCAACCCTGACGGATGCTGGGGTGCCACTTTGCACCCCAGCAATATGGGATGGACGCGCTCCCAGAAAAGGTGGGACGCTACGTTTATTTCATCCGTCATGAACATATACTAGCGGCAATTCACAAAAAAGAAAAGAGCTTTTGTCCGTGAAAAACCAGAAATAGGTCTCAGGCACGGACTGTAAGGCAAACCTAGCCAAGACGTGACAAACCACGTTGCTGGCTATCTGTAATGGGACTGAAAAATAGCACAAAGATCTAAAATTGGGGTACCATGACTCTATTTAGCAGGCCTAAAGAGGAGGCAGACAGCCTCAGACTCCCATTGTTGTCGGGACCATGACCCCAGATGTTGCGGAGTCCCTTCGTTTTCTGACCTCGGCCTAAAAACAAACAAAAAAGCACAAGAAAATAGGTGGCTGGTCCCTCCCTTTAAAGAAAATCTCTTGATCTATCGTTAACAATTAATTATAAGCCAGCCAGGCCATCGTGAATCATTAGATGGAAAATAATTTCCTGGGCTTTTGCCCAATAATAAGGCCAAAAGGTTAAAGTTGACCAATTCATTATTATTTTTGAATCAAATTATTTCCCAGAAATCTTACAGTGCAAAATTAACTGACAAGAAACTTGTATATCATAGATGATAAATTGAAATAATAGACTTCTCAGCAATAATTGGAGAGAAATCAATAACATTATTCTTTTATCCTACCTTTTCTCTTTTTTTTCTACGGTAAATATGGAATTCTAATAAAAAAAATTAATGACAATAAATTTAAACTAAAACACTTAAACTTCTTTTCCATTTACTTTATACCAATATTACACATCGCTGTTCATGGGCAATTTTCCACGATTAATGACTGCAGTGAATATGTTCCTATTCCCATACAATACATAATGACTAAAGTTTTAAAATCGGAATTGTTTTTGCGGGATGATTAAAATTGGAAAAATTTTTATTTGTATTAAACTAGCGTAAATAAAGAGTTAATGGTTTTGAAATTTGGACAAATCTGTGGCAGTGGTGCCATCGTGAAAAATCACTACGAAAAAACTGCTTATGGCCATCAGACTTTAACAAAATTCACACAGTACCCGAATCTTACGCTAAGGCACGTTTGATAGAAATTTGCCTGAAAAATTAGGTTGGGGTTGCCAGCTATGGGAATTCTGGTGTCCTAATCTTTGGAAATTTGCTCAGGAAAATAAAGCTATTTGCCCTATAGCCTTCCGTGCAGTCATGGAATCATAACGAAATTCATATGGCAAATTAAACTTATTGTAGACAATACTCAACAGAAATCTAGTTGGAAAAACAATGATAGGGTTGCCAGCTATGGTTGGTTTTGTATTATTTTTGGCATATCTTTAGTAAGCCATTTTGTCATACAATGTTTAAATCTTAGTGATCTAGTAGTGAAAATAAACAGCAAATATTACGATCTAGAAAATTTGAAAACTTTTGCGGGTGGTAATCCTACATTTCTTTGTATCCCTGTAACTTCTAACGCAGTCATCGGCAGTGTTGCCAGCTTTTTTCCAGTCATTGTAGCTAGATTTAAAAGATAAAAAGATATTAAATGTCCCAATAGTAGCTAAAAAGTGTAGCTAACTTCAACAATAAAAAAACTGAAGGTTATTTTTAAAAAAAATTTCGTATAATTTTGACATTATCAGGTTATCGATATTTCAAACTTTTATCAATTTTTTAATAACTGCTATACAAGTCTTTCTTATATTTTCCTGATCTGATCTTAAAATTGTATTATTAATTCGAAGCCCAACTTTTTGTTGCTCAAAGTTATATCCCAAATAGGCATTACAATTATGATCGTAATCATTTAATTCTGACTTTCTGACAAAACGTTACGTGTACAATCTGGATACACAATTTCTTTATCCAAACCTTCAATAAATAAACAAAAACTGCTAAGGAGCTTAGTGGGTTCAACGAAATGGCTTTCAAATTTTTTATTCATGATAAAAGCATCCTTTAAAATGGGTTGAAGAAATAGGAGATATAAAAGGTTATTTCATTGTTATACTCCTTATAAATCATTTTTGCTAAATAATATTTTTCTGATGTTTGGACGCGGGTTTTTAGCTCTTACCATTGGCTAATGATCCTTGGTACTGATCCTTCCTCTATTGACAACCACCTTGTTTTAGAAGTATCATCTTCAAAGAAATTTGATCATAATTTAAAGTGCAAATATTCTTTTGTATTGTATTTGCATCAAACTGGATTTAGAGAACCAATGATAGGTTTCTGCAAGTAAAAGCTCTAACAATTGTGGAAGAAATGTTCTTGCAGCAGTAGAAACTGAAAGCTGAGCGGAATGACAAACAAATCTTATTAATATTAACAAAGGATTTTGATGACTTAATTTGTTGAAATAAACCGTTATTGACTCCGATCATAACACTTGCGTTGTCTGTTCCTACTCCAACCATATTTCAAATATTTCGGTTATAGGTTTCTAAGCAAGTCTCTATGGCAGCAGTAATACTCTTAATCTCTATGGCAGCAGTTCCACTTTCTAGGTCAAGCCAAATAAGTTGTAACAAATTTTTGCTGAATATAACTAAAATATTTTACTGCTACACCTAAATACTTTTTAACATAAATGTCCGTAGACTCATCATTTAAAATACTATAACTAGATCTACCACTATCAGCTTTTAAATCCGATTTGCAGAATGGAAACAACATTTTTCGCTATGGCGTTGCATTTTGATTGATGAATCCTACACTTGCTCCAAATTTTGGACTCAACTGCCAGTTTCTTGCACATCTCACTCAATTGATCTTAATGCACAATGGCTCACAACGAAATGACACGTGGTACCTTCGATTTGTTGACAATGTCGTTTTTAAGGTGATGGTTCCAACGGAGAAAATAATATTCTTTGTTTTCCGCTGTGATGAAAAACTCTATAAAATGAAAAAGACCCTAGCGCATCAGAACCGCTAGAAACACTAATGTTCGAAGAACAGTAAAGGATTTGTGCAGATTTTGAGTTAGTATTCTACCACTAGCTGCTTTTTCGACTTAAGACTAATATATCTCTAGTAATAATAGAACCTAACCCAATTTAATTTCGATGACTTCATCGAAAGTTACAGCGATAGAAAGGTGTTCGGGACTGCCATCCGAAAAATGTCCAGACCTTAGAAAATTTAAACATTGTTTACTTATTTTCATTGCAAATGTTCGCGATGTGAATATTTAATGCAAGCATTAATTGGTACACGCCTCCTGCTGGCAGCCCTTTGCTAGTCAGTCAACCTAGTCTTCGAATTTCGTATTGATCCGATCACTGCATTGGAAGTTATAGGGATGCAAAGAAATTTAGAGTAACCATTCGCAAAAGTTTTCAAATTTTCTAGATCTTAATATTTGGTGTGTATTTTCATTACAAAATCACTACGATTTGAAAACTATATGATAAAACCACACAGATATGCAAAAATAAATACAAAAGCAATCATAACTGGCAACACTATCGTTGTTTTCGAACTAGATTTCTTCTAAATTTTGCTTACAAGAAGCTTAATTTGCCATTTTAATTTCGTTACGATTCCATGACTGTACTGGAAGCTATAGGGCAAAGAGCATTATTTCCCTGAGCGAATTTTCAAAATTTAAGAAGCCAAAACTACTATAGCTAGCAGCCCCAACCGAACTTTTTAACCAAATTTCTACTAAACGTGGCTTAAAGTAAGGTTCACCTACTGTGTGTATTTCGTCAAAATCGTTTTACTGAATCAGAATTAATAGGGCTGAAAGCAGTTATTGTTCTTAGTGATTTTTCAAGAAGGCACCACTGATACAGAGCTGCCTGAATTTCAAAATCACTTGTATCAGACCTGGTCCTATTTAATACCAATATATGCTTTAAATTTCAACTATATCTGATTATGGGTCGTGAGTTCCCGTGAACAGAAATTTTTGATGCTAAAAATATAGGTAAATTGGGAAAGGGTTACCATTGTTGTCCGTTGTAAAATTTCAAATGTTTTACTTTGACTATGTAGACAAAGCCTGAGATTTATATATGAGTGGGTTTTTTTTCAAAAAACGACAATTTTTCAGGAGAGTCGATGATTTGAAGGTTTTCAATTTCAGTGCCTGCTTTTGCTACAATGTTGCCACCATGCTCATGCTCATACATTAACAACTAAATAGTACCAATACGTACTGAAAGTTTCATAATGATTTGATAGATCTGCCAAAAGTTATCGCAATTTATAAATTTTCGAACTTTACCGATCTTTTTTTAGGCATCTAGTGCACACATGGGGTTGTAAAATTCTAAAACATTTTCCGGTTCACATTTAGAACACGTTCGAAATTCATTTCCCTAACTTAATTTTTGTGAAAATTATTTGTGGACGGATTAATAGGTATATTAAAAATATCAATCAAATGGCCGCCTGTGCCAAAGGGTTAAAGATTTTTAACTTTTTAAGAAACCTGGCACTATTCTGCATATGCACCAATGTATCCTTAAAATTTCAGTTCAATCGAATGGCGCGTTCCTGAGATTTTTTCACTGAAATTTTTTAATTGTATTTATATATATATATATATATATATATATATATATATATATATATATATATATATATATATATATATATATACATATATATATATATATATATATATATATATATATATATATATATATATATATATATATATATATATATATATATATATATATATATATATATATATATATATATAGATATATATATATATATATATGTATATATATATATATATATATATATATATATATATATATATATATATATATATATATATATATACATATAAATATATATAATATGAATTTTTAATTAGTAAAATTAGTAAAAAAAAATATAGCTAGCACAATTGTAACATTTGATATTTTTAAATAGGCACCTTGGATGATTCAATATGCTTTCACTCTTTGCGAATGAGCCATTAAATTGCTAAATTTTGCGTTAACAACCACTTTGCAAAAGCGGGAATCGGCTTTGCCTACGACTTCCTGCAACCACTCTTTTAAATTTTTGCCACTTCTCCACTCAGTACGAGATTTTTTGTTTGAAGTCTTGTTTTGAAGAACTTCTGCTAGGCGTGTCCAAAATCGCATCATACATGTTTGTTGTTAATTGGAAACCCAACAGAGATAAAAACAATGATTTAAAAACGAAGTTACCGCACAGTTACAAGATCCTACATTATTTTCCTCAGAAAATTCGATTTTTATATTAATCAAAAACATGTCGAAAATATCTTATTGCCAGAAAACGAGTGATTTCGCTGCTGAGCACGATTTCTTATTTCTTTTAGGGTATTGTACAAACTCCTTGCCTACCTTTTATTTCTATTTTTTTTCTATTTATAATACTGATCGTGGAATATTATTATTTATTGTTCTATGTCCCGAAAGACATAGAACATTGATATCGAGAAAGATAACCATTTAGTCAAAATGCAACTACTGTTGTTTCAACCCAAAACATTAGCGTTTACCTTAGAATTTGAGAAAGTTATTTGCAGCCATTGAGCGTTTTAAATTTTAATAAACTAGTAAAAATTAATTAAATCCGAGCAAAAATTTAAATTATTTAAAATCTTTAAATTAATAGCTCAATTTGAAGCCAATGGCTAAATGAACAAAGGTTCTTTTTATAGCTAAATCTAGCTACAATGGAGCTAAATTGGCATCACTGGTTATCGGATCAATACGGAATTCGCTGATTAAGTTGACTTCAACGTGAGACAGATGTGACATAGGTGCTAGAAAGCGGCTGCCAGCACGAGGCGCTTTTGTCATTTTTGAACCAATAAATGCTTGCATTAAGTATTCACATCGCGATCATTTGCCATGAAAATAAGTAAACAATGTACAAATTTTCTGAGGTTTAGACATTTTTGGAATGGCAGCCCAAAACACCTTTCTATCGCTCTAACTTTCGATGAAGTCATCGAAATTAAATTGGCTTAGGGTCTATTATTACTTAGGGTGTATTGATCTTAAGTAGGAGAAGTAGCTAGTGGTAGTGGCCTTAAGTAGCTACTGGTAGAATATGCACTCAAAATCTGCACAAATCCTCTACTGTTCATCCAGCATTAGCCTTTACAGCGGTTCTGATACGCTAGGGGTTTTATTCGCCAGTAAATATGTCCGTATTTTTCTTTCGATTCACTATCTTCTTCCTTTAAACTCTTTCTTATCTTGTTTGAAATCACTTCATTTTGTTGGCCTGCTTCCTTCTCTTTTTTCATAAGTATATTTCAATTCTTTCTTCGTCTTCATCTTCAATTTCAAAATTTATATACATATATACCTTATATAAATGACCCTACCCTCAAAATCAGTCGAGAAATTCAGCCAATTACTATTTATTTCTCCCTGAAAATTTGTCAATTCTTCAACACCTTCCATAAGCTACAAGTCATCTTAGCTTTCACAAAGTTGCGGTAACATTCCTTTGATTTTTTGGTCATTCAGATACTTCTTCCTCATCCAACGCTCCTTCTTCACAACTATATGTCCTTTAACAGAATTTATCATAAAATCATAACCTCAAATTCAAAATCAATTTTCGTGCTGAAAATGCAAGCCACAGGACTTATCGTAAAATGCATTAATCTTAAATGAATCGATAATAGCAAATTTTATCTTCCGCTGTTTGTTAACAAATCTATCTAATATTTCAATTGCAAGAATAAAATGTAACTCCATTGAGAACAGTCCAATCCTATTGAGATAAAAATTTTTTTTACGTAGATCAAGTAGATTCAATTAAAATTAATCGAATTCATAAAGAAATCTCAATGCTTTCATACCCGGTGGAGTTCGAATTCATTATTTCATTTTTAGATAAATTTCAATATTTACCTCACACTCGTTTATGACTTGCAATGTTTTGTTTTCGCACACGTGAGCTTACAAAGCGGCGTTTGAACTAAAATTTTACATAAAGTACTTACTTGGTACAATGATGGGTTATTGGTTGATTTATTACTCCCTATCAAATACTCACTGACTTGATCAAATGTTTCAAAGCATATGGGCATTGCATTTGAAAAATTTCTTGGCGTTCAATTGATTTATAGATTCGCATTTAGTTGGCATGATTTCAAAAAGAAGAGAAGATGTCGAAATTTGCGATTTTTCAGCTTCAAAGTATGAGTTAGTTGGGTACCCTCACATTTTTCCTTTCTCTAAACAATTACGTTCAACACCTTAGCAGCATGTCCGCAGCTCGAAGTCTTTTCTAGAAGACACTGCAAGGAGGTGAACGGTCCCAACAAACATCTAAAGAACAAAGCGAGCGGCTTATTTTCAATATTCAACAACCAAAATAAAAGCAACAGAGTCTCGACTCACATCGCGCTGCTTCGAACTGATCACGTCTCTGCTTCTGATCGTGTGTGTAAGGCCAGCAAGCGTGCAGCAGGGTGCTATTCTGTTGTGCTCCATTCACCCAGCATCCACAAATTCAGCGCACATGAAGTGGAGAGTTCCAAAAGATACTCTGCTGGCTCCACTCCAGTGTTGTTCCGCATATTCAAAGAGAAGTCTTTCGCTGCAAACAAATGTCAAGTGGATTTTAGTATCTGAAAGATCTCGTTGGATGTAGATTTTTGAACCCCTCCATTTCAAATGTATTGAGCTCGCCGCGTTTTATTTTGCTCTCAGAATTTTTCTTATGCAGCATCGCGTTTCGCTGCTGCACCGTCGAGTTCAGTGCCGCAGCTCCAAGGCGGTCCGATGTTTAGTCTTGTCCAAAGCGTCGAAACATGTTTAAGCCGTGGATCAGCATCAATTGCGATCGGAATTGCGCGTCTTTCGCGTTTTCATGGAAAATTCGCGTCGTTCAACCGGCCGTCGTTAAGTTGTTTTTGCGTAAGGTGTAAGGCAAGGAGATCGATTATAATTCCTTTGAATAAACCAGTTGAGTTTCTGTTGAACGGTGCAGAGCTTATTATTAATAAATTCGAATTTGAGATTCAGAGTCTAGCGGGAAAGGAAAACGATTTATTTCAATAATATTCTTTTTACGAAAATTACGCGAGAATATATAAAAATGCATTCAAGTGAAATAATGAAGGGTGCAGAAATTAAAATTCAAATGATGAAGATATATGAAGTGATCGTATAATTTATAATTATAGTGAAAATAACAAAGTGATCAGTGAAGTTGTAATTAGCAAATATGTCTGATATCCTCCCAAAGTGAGTTTATCATGTAAATTTTACAGCTGCCGGCGTGTTGCTTGTTAGTGTAAATTATATAAAAGTGTTTTTATTTTTAATTCTCATCGTAATTTGTGAACATCCTGCCTGCATTTGGATTAAAGGATATCGCTTTTACGTTTAGGATAAAACAAACATATTTTAGTAGCAGCTAGTTTCAGCGAAGCTTTGAATTATGGAGCAGGAGCCCAAAAGGTAATACATATATTAATATTTAGTTACTTTTCCCATAGAACAAAGATTTCGATGAAATTTGATTTTCAACTTTTTTCAAAAAATTCGTATAATCTCGTGGGGCTGTATATATTTAACCATTTAACCATGCATAGCAAGGATGCTTTGATGGAATTTTAATCGATACTCCGGCTGCGAAGTAGTTGAAAAGCTGAAATAGCGATATTTATTGGTAAGATTTGTTTAACCTTTGCTCAATATATTTTACAGTACCCGTGCTAGTAAGGTTAGATTAATTATACACTCGTTATAGTTAGATTTGATGTTAAAAAAGGTGTCATTCACGTATTCAAACTTTTGAATCTGAATTCATATACTAATATGACCTCATATATCAAGTCTGTGACATTTACGAGCGACCAGTTACTTTACTATATCTGGTCCAAGCTACATACATATTATTTGCATGGTAAACTATTTATCTTATTATTCAACTTAAATTTTATGGCGTGTCATTGATCTTTTCTATAAGATAGTTTAATAGTTTAATTAAACTCCAATTATATAGAATATTTTAAAGAATGCATATTGATTTACATATTGATTTTAAAGAATGCAACTAACTCTTCTGATAAATCGAAAGAGAAATATTTCCATTGCTTTTTCAATATTCCATTGAAATATTTCCAATGGATGCTCTGTTTTGGGTCCAATTTAAATCATATTTTTAATCAAGACATCATCCAATTGATATGGAGTGATTCAGTCACTTCATGTCAATTGGCTGATGTCTTGATTAAAAATATGATATAAATCAGCAAATCACTTTAGGTTCCAGGATTTTCATTCTTCTTTCTCAGCCGTGCTTTATTGCTAATTAGATACATAAATATTAATAAGTTCCATAAACTATATTGACATATTTGAAATATGGCAGCTGTTGTTTTTTATGTGATGGCATTTTTAAACAACAGCAATAAAGTAAATGTTGCAGATTTTGGGTGAATTCATACCATTCTGAATATTGAATACTCAATCTTTTTCAAAAATATTCACAAACTAGTATTTGCCTAGATAACTTACAGGGTATATAGTTTTGCAGATAAAATTTTAAGAAAGTTTGACCTTGTTTGGGCTGAAATGCCCGGAGTGCTTTGTCAAACAACACTAAGGCACTTAAGTTTAACCCCTTGAATGGTGAGTAACATGCATACCCACGTGGAAAATCATGCGCGTCGGCCTTTCACAGTTGAGGGAGCAATCTCAACTAATGAGTATGCAAAGGAGGTATTAGAAGACATTGAAGATGCCTTTAACTGCGCACCTTTTATTGAGCTCTATGACGCTGCGAATGTTCATGGCCTAAACGACGTCCTAGTTCAATAAATGAATATTTTAATATTACACAGAGATTATTGCTGTTGGAAGCTGGAACCAACTGTTTTTTGAGAAAAAAGGCGACAAATGGTTATCATCTTCGAGTGTCCTATCACCGCTCCTTTGAAAAAAGTTACTTGACTCCCCGCTAAACGGATTGCAACAAGAATGGCTGATAAGATACCAAGTAACCTTCTTTTTCAGAAGTGACAATTTAGTAAAACAATTGGAGTACCTGGATGGCTGGCGCGTATGTAGACGAAATCTTATTTTCCTCTACCATTAATCCTGGATAAGAGATAAGGAAAATAATGGTAGGGTGGGGGGTATAAGTGTAAAGGGTCTTTGGCCTGAATGATTAGAGAGGCACTTATTCTTTCTAAAATACCCTCTGCTGATATATCTGTTTTCACCGTGCTCCATCACTATGTTTTGTAGATTCTCACTACCCTCATTTATTTTCATGTTCCATTGAAATACGCTTCAAAGAAACGAGTCTCAGTCACTCTTCGGTACAATTTCCTCAAGGCTAACTACCCAGTAATGGCATCAAAATTTGAAAAGAAAAATTAACTAGCTTTCGTTCATTCGAGGGCTAAATATTTATTAAGCACTTTCTAAGTTTTATTCCTACCTCAATGACCTTATCTCTATTTATACACTTACCTCTCACCTTCGTAAGTGTACAGATCCTCCTTGGTTCATCCTACGATTTTTAAGGTTGAAAACGTTGCTGGGAAAAAGTTTCGAAGATCGAATGCTGCATTTGATCTTGATGAATTTGGGACCCTGCGCGTTCCTCGGTGGAAATAATAATAAAACAAGCAATGGGGATATTACTCCAATACTGACCATAAATGTTTTGGTCAAACATACTTTCTCTGAAGAAAAATACTTCCGTCCCGAACCATGTTCTGTGCAATGTTTTGACCTCCTCAACTCCGCAATATGTATGTTAATTTTTCGTAAACTTAGCTTCCTTTTCCTATAAAAGTTTCCTTCCCATGTACATCCCCCAAAAATTTCTTTCACTTCCTCTTTCACTTTCTCTAATCGTTAGTAATCCGATTTAAGTTGAGAACTTATTGCTCAGCCTGGATCAGCATCACGGTGGTGGATCTGATTGCATTGCCAATTTCTGTGCTGGTGATTTTCTTCTTCATTGTGGGTCCTATCTATCCTCTAACTGGTGCCTGTTATCTGGTGTTTTTTGTTTTGCCTCGAAAGTTTCTTATATTCATCCAATTTCCAAACTGGTGGCGTTTCCTCCATATTTAATCATCGTCCAGTTAAGTTCTTGAAAAAATTGTCTCCTCTACAATGTATCCCATGGTTCATCCTATTCTCTCTAGACTAGCATGGGTTCATGAAAAGTAGGTCTACTTTGACTAACCTCATCATCATCTCAAACTTAATAGTCAGGAACAAGTGGACATAGTGTACTCAGATAATTTTTGAGATTTTTCATCGTTTGATACTGTTTTGATAAAGTCAGATAGTTTAGTTGTTTCAGTTCATTCTTTTCTGTGCTTTTCATCCTACCTTGGTAATCATGTGTGTAAAGTTAACATTAACAACTTTCACTCTTTTCTTTTTCATCCATCTTGGGGAGTACCAATACACTTGGGGAGTACCAGCCCAAGTGTCTATCCTTGTTGATTTTTATGAATGACCATTTTCGATTCCTCTTGTTTACTGTATGCTGATGATTTAAACCAGTTCCAAACCAGGTCAGCTGATGACTGTAACCTCTTTTCAACTAGCGTAGCCGCAATTCCTTGTCCTTGAGTGTTGACAAATGTAAACAAATGACATCTTCACTTACATCCTCTTCTACTTGGTTCTCTTATCATATTTTCTTTATATATGTATGTTCCAAAATCAACCGTCGTCCGATAATCAATTCAGAGACTTAAGTGTAGCTTCTGATCTTTAATTAATAATAATAATAATAATAATAATAATAACTTTATTGCATTAGTTTATGTGTTGTGTAGTACAATATCTTAAGGTTAGTGTTTAGGCAGATCTTTAATTAAAATTTAATTCTCATATTGCCAAAGTCACCGCTTTAGCTCTCCGGGTCTCTGGACTGGTCCTTCGTTCTACCTCTAAATTTGTTGACATACGTATACTGCCCTACTAACTATAAAGGTTCTATCTACATCTTTCTCATTTTAGAGTTCACACCGGATTTGAAAACTTCATACTCTATTACATCATTCTACAAAATTTGAAAAACCATCTTTTGTGGAAGTATGATAAAACCGATATTGAAAAATGTACTAAATTAATTATGTAAATGTAAAAATGTAATAAAACCGGCATTGAAAAATGTATGTAATGACAGGCCAATCGCTTTAACAAGTTCGTTTAGCATTTTATTCGAAAAAATTATCAACAAAAGACTAGTCAAGTTTATAAAAAATAGTGTAGGATTTGATACACACCAATATGGTTTTTTACAAAAAAGTAACACAACATCATCAATAACAGATGCCTTACAATTTATTAATTGCGAACTTGATTTGAATAAATATGTGGCTGCACTGTTTATTGATTTAGCGAAGGCCGTTGATACAGTTATTCATATCACTTTGTTAGAAAACCTAAGCGAACTTGGCTTGGCACTGGCGTTAATTGATAGTTTTCTAAAATATAGAAAAATCCTGGTTAGGTTTAATGATGTAATAAGTAAGCAATGAGTAGTTAACATTGGTGTTTCTCAAGGGTCAATTCTGGGGCCAACTTTAATTTTAATCTAAGTTGATAATTTATATTTCTCTGGTCTTACTGGAAAATATATTATTTATGCTGATGATACCCTTTTACTATTCTCTGCTAACTCTGCTGAACTTTTGGAGCGACAAATAAATAATGATTTAATTGTTTATGGGTCCTGGCTTTTGGGAAACAGGCTTACAATCAATACCTCTAAAACTAGTTACATGATATTCAAGCAGACTAATAAGAGTGAGATCTGCCTTAACATCAGAATACATGGAGAGGAGATACAAAGAGTGGCTAGATCTAAATACTTAGGACTAATTATTGATGATAGGTTATCTTGGTATAGTAATGTGAAATCTAAGTTGGTTTTCTGGGTTAGGCTGTTCAGAATGAAATATTACTTGGATTTAGACCTGAAAAATATGATATACAACTCTTTTGTGCTGCCTAAGATTACCTATGGTATATTGAACTGGAGCCAAACTTCAGAGATGAATATTGACTCAATTCATAGAATACTCAATAAGATAGTTAAGGCAGTGCGTGGACTTGATAGAATGTCTCCAAGTGATATACTATACAGACAAACAAATAAATTCAATGTTAGGGATATTATATTTATGGAAAAACCTAAGATAATATATAAAATACTCAATAAGAATATAAAATCTTCCATATTTCCAATGAGACACTGTGATTATCACAGCTATCACACAAGATTTAAAGATAATCTCAGGCTTGATATCTCTAGAACGAATAGAAAACATAAAGATCCTATTAGATTAGCTATGGAAATCTTTAACAATTTACCTAACTCTTTGAAGAATGCTAGATCTTTTCCCGTCTTTAAAAGGCTGATGAAGAATCACATTAGAACCATTTAAAGTAAATCTTGTACTATTTACTACTAGTTTTTTCCTGTTTGCTGAGTTTTTTTCAAATTTAATAAAAATTTATTTTTGCATCCCTAATAACAGCACTCCGTTGCTGTCTGGGAACAGTCTTTCTCGTTTTGTTTTCTTCTTAAAAATCCTTTAGTTTATCGTTTTATATTATAAAAGAGCTTCTTCTTCTTTGTATGTTTTTTTTATTTTTCATCTTTTCCACTAACTTCACATCAACTAACTCTATCTTACTTTCTTGATTCTCCATTTATCCTATTTATGTTTTTTTTTAATTATTATATAATTTACTTTCAATTTAAATGTGTCGAGAGTGTGGTTTGGGATTTCTTTCCTATCCTATTCCCTTTCGGGGGATGATGATAATTTTAATTGCTTGTTTGTTGACTAAGCGGCTTATTGCTGCTAGGAAGCAGAGGCTCTGCAATAAAACTGACCCCATTGTGTTATTGTGTTTACTCTCTATATATCACCAGTACAAATCAAAACACAAATTATTGAGCATCTCGAAAGTACAAAAATGTAAATAGAACCTTTGTGGTTAGTAGGGCAGTATATGTGTTTTTCTAAGTTTGAAGTCCTAAGCTGTCGTGAACATTGGATACCCTTAAAAAAATTAGTGTTATCCGCAACAATAATATGGACGAGTGTTTCAAGACTCATGGACACATGGAAAGGTCATTTATGCAAAGAAATAGTAAGAGCCGTAACTGGTTTCCATGAAGAATAACGGATATAACCAATTTCCGAGGATAGAGCACCTTGAAAATATACATAATCCAACGGTGTTTCGAATAAGAATTTATCAAGCTGATTAACAGCTACGGAAAGTTAAAAAAAGGGCAGCTCACACATCAGTATTAAATGATCCAGCATGTCAAAAGTCTTTGAGAAGTCAGTATATACTTATATAATATAACTAAGGTCTTGCCTCGATCGGTGGAATAACGGTGTTGAAAAATTCCAGCCGTCTGGTAGTTTTGGAATTGCCTTGCATGAAACCAAGATAAAAAGCATATGATATTGGTTTACTTTGGAACACCACAACTTTACTGATTATAGCTTTTGTTGATGAGCAACACATGATATTTTGGCGGTAGAACAATAGTTGCTTAAAATATTTATTTCCCTTTTTTAACAACAGGTGTGACAGTTGCATTCTTCCCAATGCTAGGAGAAGCACCAACAGATACAACAAAATAAGCAGAAATATTGGACAGGGAGTAAACTCAAGGTTTTAAAATTGCAATAACTTCAGGACCTGAGCGCAAAATTATCTTCCCGAAAAACCAAAAACGGCATTTTCTTCAATATACAAATCTTTCATTTGCAAAGAAAATGCTGGGAATATTTTAAAGTTATTAATTTAGTTATTAGTGTTTATTTATTTACTTATTTATTAATCCCTTGCGCTTCAGATACAACTTCAATTACAGCGTCAAGAAAGCAAAAATAAAAGAATGAAACATAAAAAAAGGAAAAGAAATAACAAAAATAATTGAATCATTTGAAAAACTAACATTAAGAATAAGTTAAACAGCAATTCAAGGTAACATTTTCAATACATGCTTGAATTGTGACAGAGATTGCGGGAGAGGACCAAGCTTAAGGGAATTATACGTTCTGGGTAGACGCAGCAAAGGTGAATGGAAATAGACTTCCGTACGAGCAAACGGAACATAGAAAACCTCAGAAGAACGACTTGGACGACTAAATTCACGTCTGGTTATCTGGGAACCAATATCTGACAAAAAATGCCTTGGCAAAGTTGAAAGACAAAACACTCATCGAGGAACAATTTTCGAGATGGCAACGAGGACATACGAAGGAGGGAAAGACGAGAGGAGTAGGGACAATAGGGGATACTAAATTTAAAAACAAGCGAGCGTGTGAACCTGCACTGAACAGATTAATGAACATCAAATCTTAACTTTGAGTCAAACACCACACCCAGGTTAGTAAAATGCTGTACAACTGACAGGGAAATACCAGACAAAGAATAAAAGAAAACATTTGGAGTATTTTTATATGCAAAAGACATCTGATGGCACTTCAAAATGTTCAGTGACAAGAAGTTGTCTTGACACCAGAGATTAGGAGCAAACAAGTCAGCGTGCAATTGATGAAAATCATTCGCAGACTTGATTGCTCTGTATAATTTTAAGTTATCTGCATATAAAAGACAGGGAGAATTGATAACAGAAGGAAGGTCATTGACAAACAAGTTAAAAAGTAAGCGACCGAGGATAGAACCTTGAGGAACTCCGGATGTGGGAAGTATAGAAAAGGAAATGGAACCATTAAAAGTAACTCTGCAAGGACGACTATGAAGATAAGAGCAAAACCAGGAGAAGAGGGCACCAAAAAATCCGAAACCATTAAGTTTAAGGAGCAGCAAGCTATGGTTCAAAGAATCAAAAGCCTTCGAAAAGTCTGTATAAATTACATAAACTTGACGTTGACAATCGAAGTCAAAGGCTACAAAATTGGTGAACTCCATAAGGTTGGTCAATGTAGAGCGACCCTTAATGAAACCATGCTGCTCAAGAGCAAGTAAGTGTTTTAAAGACGGATAAATTCTATTGTAGACAAGACGTTCAAGGATTTTACTGAAACAGCAGAGGAGGGATATAGGACGATAATTGGAAACAACGGAAGGATCACCACATTTGAAGATTGGGAAAATATTGGCGGAATTCCATAAAGAAGGGAATACACCAGATGTAAAGCTAATGTTGAAAAGGGTAGCTAAAGGAACACAGAGCGAGGATGAGAGGGATTTAGCAAGGAATATAAGGAATACTATCAGGACCGGAATTCGCATTAGAATTTAAGGTATGCAAAAGGATTTCAACTTCCAAAAGATTGGTACTAAACATAGATAATTTAAGAGAAGTACGGGAGATAGTGGGTGCTACTGAGGTATTCAGTGGGTTTTTTTTAAAGGAGGAAGAAAAAAAGGTAGCAAACAAATCACAAGTAGCCTGAAGAGTGGAAGCAGTAATATCATCAAGAGACATAGAATCAGGAACTGAGGAGTTGGATTTGAGGGAACGGATGTTGGACCAAAAGGATTTGGATTGATTAGAACAAATTGATACTTCTGTTACGTAGCTTTATAGAAATGATGAGTCGAAATATTGCCATGCTCTCTGAATCAAAAATGATAGAACACCCATCGTGCTACCTTTTAGAACTATTCAATTTTCAAAATCTTATTCAACTGCTGTTGAAAATCGTTTCTAAGGTTTCTAATGTGAATTTGACAAGTGTTGTCAACCTCAGACTGGAATCTTTGCTTCATTTCTAAAAACACCAAAAAATTAGAATCAAAGTAAAATGCGCAATATCTTTTTCATGTTTTTGATTTCAATTTTTAGTCAGCAAGTAATTATAATTTGATACAAGAAGCATTTCACGCGAAGCGGACAATGAAAAAAGTCGAGGCTCTGGATTTCGTTCTCATTGTGCATAATGGTACTTCTAGAGGTTATAAACGCGAACACACAATTTTTTTTTACTATGAGGTTTAGCTCTAAAAGCTCTAAGATAACTCTGGCTCAAGATCAAAGGGGCTTTATGTAGACTAATATTGATTCTTTCAGCTTATTCTTTGTTTTTGTTGAAAAATAAAAATTACCGTAACGAATTTTATCGCATCCGATTTATTTGCATCAAAAATATGTCCTTCGCTACCAAAACAAATACAATTAGCTACCAAACTCTCATCAAAGCAATCCTACTTTATGCCTCCTCTTTCGGAGTCAGCGATTTCAAAACAGCTGTGGCATTGGAAAAATACTTTACTGATTAATGTCACAAAGGAATCGAGCTACGAAGTTTACGAAAAGGATCTACGGTCATCACATGAGAACAAGCAGAAAAAGTACCCAGCGAAAGTGAGGATTTAACGGCGCCTCTTGGATGTCATGTTTCATAGGTGTATAAGCATTTTATTTTTAAGGTGCCTGCAAAATAGATGTCGTATACGAGTAGTAAAACGCACAAATCCGACTATTGAGATCCATTTATAAGGTAAGATGAAATTTAAAAGCATATCGAGAAGAATTTTTCTTATTGCCTTGAGTCACCTAAAAAGTATCTCAAATAACTGACTTATCCTCAAGTGTATCTAAACAATGTACCAATACCTGAAAGTAAAGAATTGAAGTATCTCGGAATGCACCTTGACGGGAAGCTCACCTGGAAACGGGTTAATTGAAGTTCAAATTCATAAACTTTAAGTGGATGCTCAATAGCATGTCAAAACTTTCTCTCGAATCTAAAGTGCTCATCTATAAGTCTGTCTTAAAGCCAATCTGGGCCCATGGCTAACAAACCTGGGGAGCAGCTAGCCCATCAAACATCAACATCACCCAAAGGACCCAATCAAGAATATTTCGATCTATAAACGGAGCCCCATGGTACTTCCGCAACACTGATCTCCACAAGAGCTTGCGGATCGAGACGATTGCTGATGAAATCAAGAACTGCAGTGTAAGATATATTGCAGCCCTCGCTCATCACCACAACTAACTGGATCCGTTAGATCTTCCATCTCTAACTTAGAAAAAAACTTGCGACGCCACTTTTATTTTTGGTTTTCGAACTCTTTTCATTTTATAAATTGTAATTCTAGGACACTAACTTTGCTCTTTGCTCTCTGGCTCTCAATAATGTAACTTACGTCCAAAATATACACGTCCTCCACTATAAGATCACACATCACTTGTTTTAGCATGTAAGATTTGAAAACAAACTGAAGCTTCTTATACGAAGGCAGCAGTTTAAAAAAGCTATTACAAAAAAAAAAATTCTGGTAAGAGGAAAGTTAGGGAACACATTTTGGGTAATTTTGTTCACTCGCAGGCATCTGAAATATATTGTAAAAAAATTTTATAACTGAATAGTGGAAGAAAATAATATCACCGTGTTGCTATATTAAATTGCTGGCTCCTGCCCTAATTTCTTTTTGCTTTCTGTTCCTACTTGTGTTTTAAGAGGTCAAACATTATGTATCGAACACATCAAATATCCGAGTCATTTGCTTCAGAAAGATTTTTTTTTCGTTTTTGTTGCACCATATTTTATTTGAATATTATTTTTATTCATAGTTGGATTAGAAGTTTTTTAAAATAAAGTAATGTTTATTAAAACAATTGAAACTATTCTATTGAAACGTATAAATTATGAAGTTTATTTCCTGCAAATGTGTCATTTTCAAAAGAAAACTCACAAATATATGCAGCAATAAATATAATCGCCAAACAGCAAATAAATACTAAAATATTTTATGACTATATTTTCAACATATCTCCCATCCAATCATGCTTCGGCAGGTTCCAAACAATTGTTACATCTGCAAGAGTCACGAAATCGATTCGTACGTATTCAGAACAAGAACCGGGAACTGAATTCTTTTCGGGCAATATTTTTCTGGTAGCCATCTGCCATGTCCACGTTTACGACCTCCATAAACCTTACAAGCGGAAGACTTGTTCATATGCAAGAAATTGTCCGCGATGTGCATTGGAGCCTCCGATAAGCAAAATATTTGCGCTACGGATGCTGAATTGATGCGGCTGTATATGTGACTTGAAATAAATGCACGACCACAAAACTGAGGGACCGGGACTACCTCAGCTTTCTTGAGCGGTCATAAAGCAGCATCTGAATTTTCTCGCCACGATCTTACCACTTTCAGTTCTGTATGAGCAAATTACAACAAGCGATATGTCGCCAAGCGGACCGCGTTCAAAATGCATTGCAAAAGTTGCCTGCACTCATTTCGCCGTTTTGAAAGTGAATTTAAGGGTACTATTGCTGACGAAAACTTTCCTCTTTTTTAAGATGCTATATAGTTGAAGCGGCTCGTTTGCATTTAACTTTTGAATTTAAGATATTCAGTCGCTAGACGTCTGAAAAGTATCATTGAAAATACATTTTACTTTATCCGCAAACTAAGTAATTGTTTGACGAATATATTTTTTGTGCAGCTTACAGCATCCAAAATTCTGTCAGATGCCTTGCATTATTTTCAGGAGCAGGCTCTGTAAGTCAAACAAACCATGCTTTCAATAAAAGGCGAGATGAAAAAAGGCCTCTGATTATAAAAAGGATCTAATGTCATACAGTGAAATTCGCGGCATATTCCCTTCCCAGGATTGAGTCAGCACTTCATTATTCGGCCTCTCAGCTTGATGTTTTTCTTCCCAAGTGTTTCATGTTCAAGACAAACATCATATTTAGAAGTAAAAGTGCATCATTGCATCGACAGATCGCATGCGTCTCAAGCAAATTTTAAAATCCCAAAATGCAAAAAATATATTTGCGTGCAGTTTAAATCAAAAATAGAACCGCATGTGGTAGTGGCTCTGCATCATACCAATGCAAACTCTGCCAGCGTTATTCGATTCTCGATGATAATTAAACAATGATTGGTAACTCTGCATGAGACCAAACGTTCCCTACCGACGAGTACTTCTAGGCGAGATAGGTTCCGAATGAGTCTTTTTCGATCTCCAGTTTAACTTTCAAATAAAGTTCAATAACATCTCGCTTTCGTCGAAGCTTGATTGCTTCAGCAACCGGTCAATCACAGTTTGCATCTGACTCGGGTCTGGCCCAACAGTGGTACCGGCTTGCCGTTCAATTGATTTTTATTATGTTCAATCAATGAGAAATCCATTGGATTTTTTTCTTCCGGGAAACGACATAAAAGCCAATTCCCGTCAGATTGGCCTTTTGACGAGGTCCGAAGCTCAACTATCATAGAATTGTTTACATGGCGCGGGAAGGCTACCGTCTTGTATCATAGATACCTCTGAATACTGACGAGATTTTGATTAATTCCTCGGCCATTGACAGGGAAAGAGGACGGTCAGCAGATTTTCGAATTGAATTCGATGATGAGATAATGATTTAGTTTCATACATGCTGTAGACGCCTACCTGACTGGATATGGTGGTCCAGAATAGATTTAGATACCGAATTGCTGTGTATAACATAAAAGTATCTGTTTACAAGGAAAGCTAGTCTTCGAGGTGGGATAAGCGGGTTTGTGTATCCAATTAACGATTTTGTGTAAAAGACGGATTAGTTGAAAGAAATGTATAGGTACATGCCTACAAGTCACGGATCCAGGTAAATGATTTTATCCACTACACTGATTTTGTGATTGCTTTTTAGGCAAGCAGCTGCGTTCGTATACGGACATAGATGTCTTATGGCAGATCTGACCTTTTCAATCAACGTCAAGTGTAATGAGCAAGAGCTTTTGTCTACCGTACCAGACATATGTGAAGTCAATTTGACCTTATTATAGAATGTGTATATAAGATAGGTTGAAAGCACAAATGTATTCCTTTATTTGCAAAAAAAGGCATCAGGGTTGAATCTTGGAAGATTATTTAAAGTACTTACCGAGCTTGAAACTTATTATTAGAGCAAACTTGTTTAGAGTTCAAACGGAAATGATATTTTCCAAGCATTTATCTAAAGTACAATAGAAAAAGTCGTTGACCGACCTTGAAATTTAATCTTGGCATATGAGCACCTAAGTTTGTGGTCTGTTTACAATTGTAAAGCACTTGTGCACATTCCATCCCTGAAAACTGGAGAAAAAAATCTATTAATTACCAGTAAGCTGAACGGTTGATAGAATAGTCGACGCTCGAAGCAATTAATAAAGTTTTTCACAAATTAATGAATTTCAAGAATTTAGAAGCTCTCAGAATCAAATCACTTTGACCTGTTGAGTGTGTAGTTTGGGAGAAAGGCGATTAGCACCCCTAAGAAGTCGTGCCAGTAAAACTCATTTTCCTCAAACTTTACTACCAAAGTTTCGCAGCTCTCTTCATTCAGATTATCATTAATAAAGATTATCTCATCCCTGCCGAATCAAACACGCAAACTCTATGCATTCATTTCGAAGCAGGTTAGACGAAGGTCATGTCAAGGTAATTGCGCGCATTTGGCAATGTTAAGAGGGAGCTTGTTCGCGGAGCATCAATGGTCTATAGAGTTCAGTTTAGACTGAAAAAGGTAGCGTCAAAAAGTGTCCTCACGACATGGTAGATTTTGAGGTCGTCCGCATATAGTAAATGGGGAATGTCAGATAAAACCTCCAATATGTCAGATATAAAAATATTAAATAGAAGAGGGCCAAGATGACTTCCTTGAGGTACACCGGATTTCACGTCGACTTTCTTAGAAATAAGACCTTGGAATTTCATAATTGCAAGCGGTCGTGGAGGTAGAAACCAAGCCACTTTAGTAAAGATCCTGCAATTCCGAATTGTTCCAGCGTGGGGATCAAAATGGATTGATCAACTCGGTCGAATGCTTTGCTAAAGTCTCTGTAAACTGCGTCAACTTGATCACCTTTCTCCATTTTGCACAAAAGATCAGAAACAAGTACCATAAGATTAGCTGTGGTAGAACAAACTTTTCTAAATCCATGCGGCTACTCGTTCAGTCGAGGGTCGACCAGGGGAGAAAGTTTGCAGTAGATGATTTTTTCAAAAAGTTTGGAAATAGCATATAGAATGGCGATGCCTGTATAATTTGGAATAAAACGTTTATCGCCACTTTTAGAAATTGGTGTAATATAAGAAGATTTCAGAGGAGAGTGAATTATTGAACATAGTATGTAGGGGCAAGAACAGTTCTTTTACACACTTGATCAGACAAGTAGGAGGGAGCTCCAGACAGACAAGTAGGTAAGATCAGACAAGTAGTAGGGAAGCTCCATAATAGCAGTAAATATTTCATTTTTCGATATAGTCATATCCTCAGTAAAAATTGTTTGAGTCGCACCCGGGAATCGATACAATGTTGGGATGCTAACTTGACCAAAAACTTCTTGAAAATGGTCAGCAAAAAAGTTGCAGATCTTCTGAGGAGAAGAAGACAACAGCGAATTTTCAGTGGACATTGAAGAGGGGTAGCCGCTTGTTTTCCGCTTCATATTAACAAAATCAAAAAAATTTTGGGGTTGCGGACTATATTCTCCCCAGTAGTCCCCTACTACTGGGGAGAATATAGTCCGCAACCCCAAAATTTTTTTGATTTTGTTAATATGAAGCGGAAAACAAGCGGCTACCCCTCTTCAATGTCCACTGAAAATTCGCTGTTGTTTTCTTCTCCTCAGAAGATCTGCAACTTTTTTGCTGACCATTTTCAAGAAGTTTTTGGTCAAGTTAGCATCCCAACATTGTATCGATTCCCGGGTGCGACTCAAACAATTTTTACTGAGGATATGACTATATCGAAAAATGAAATATTTACTTCGTGAGACTTAGTATAGAGTTCATGAGCAATTAAATCGTATTCTTCTTTGATACGAAGGCTGATGTCGAATTAATTCTTCATTAGCTTGTAAAGTTTGTTTCTGTGATTTCTCAGACAAGAAAATATTGTACTTATATACTCATTTTTGAAAATTTTTTGCTCCTTGTTGTGATATTGCTGCATCAAATACAACGTAGCCGGTTGAACCATATCCAAAAGTGGATCAATAAGCACCCGTGCTGGAAGACAGATGGCGTTGACATTATCATCGTGTACTACCATCTTTTAAACGACGTCATACAAAGCTCTAGACTGACTTATTGCTTAGTTTTGATTCAACAGCTGTTTGTATTAAACGTGTTTGGTTTTTTTCGATACAATGAAAAAAGAGCAATACCAATCCGTTTTTCGATTTTTATTATTGCGAAGTCCGGACCTAATCATGTGTAAATTTGGGGAACCTACATATATCTCATGGTTGTCACAAATTGTCAAGGGTCTGCGTAGCAAGCATCCAATGCTATGCAGACCCTTGACAATTTGTGACAACCATGAGATATATGTAGGTTCCCCAAATTTACACATGATTAGGTGCGCTCAGGCTGCCCGGCAGATATGGAAGCTGAAGAAATTGTTACAAAGGTCCCCGACATGATTCTCGCTGATTGCCGAAAGAAAGTGCACGAAACAGCAGAGGTCATACGCCTGTCACGCGGAACGGCAACCAACATTTTATATGACTATCTAAAAATGAAAAAGCTGTTGGCTTGATAAGGGCCGCGATTGCTCACGATGGACAACAAGCGGATACGCCTGTCAATTTCGAAAGTAGTGTTTGAACCTCTTTGAATGAAATCCGCAATAGTTTTTGTGTCGAGTTTGTCCATCATGTCAGAAAAGTCACGCTCAATATTTTTGGAGATTCGAAGAGAGTAGAATTTGCGGAAAAAGGGCACAAGATTACGGGACAACATTACAGTGAATTATTGGGTTGATCCGGTGAGAAATTGAAGGAATCTCGGACATTTTTGGCAAAGAAAAAACTGATGTTTGCCCATGACAACATACCAGCTTACAAATCCAGAATCGTCACGGCCGAATTGCCTAAATTGCGCTACGAATTCCTGCCGCATCCACCGTACTGACTTGGATTCCTGCGACTTTTCTCTATTCTTGACCATCAAAACATGGCTCTTGGAAAAAAAACTCTGCTCAAACGAGGAGGCAAACATCGAAACAAAAGTCTATTTTGCAGAATTTGACATGTATTTTTAGGAGACGTTAAGCAAATGGCAGGGGTATTGAAAAAAAAGCGTAATAGGAGATTACGGTGAAAAATGAAGAAAAAAATCTGAAAAATCTGCGTCTTCATTCCTAACATGGGCACTTAGTGACACGCTCTCGAATATTTGAAAATGTTGCTGGTAGTCCAGTGAAATCCGACATAAAAAAGGCGAAACTTCGGAAAAATTAGGGGAAAGCTGAATTTTGGTGTGAAATTTGGTATTGGCGTGTTGAACAAAATGTCAAAAGTCGCCATCGATCTGAGTGCTGCGTCATTTTTTATACGGGATCAAAGGTCACCGAAAGTGACCTTTCACAAATATATCAGTAACGGTTACGTCTTCAGAAAAACGAATTTGTAGCTTAGGATATTTCCAACAAAAAAGATGCGATAACTTTTCCTGTAATTATAACCGTTTTTGAGATACATTAATCTAAACTTTTGTTACTAACAGCATCCTCTTTCTCAACGACATGTTGATATTATCCGATTTTGATAACGACTTGCCATGTTTGTGAGTTTGTTTTTCTATGTTTAAGAGGCGCATAAAAAAAACATGTCAACAAACTTATCTACCAGACTCCAGGGTAGGTGGAAAAGTGTGCTCCAAAAAGTTCCTACCACCCCCCGCCCCCCTCTGCCATAAAACTTGTAGGGACATCTGTTCGCTACTCTCTTCTCAGAAATAAACTGTATTGCTGCATCATGTATTGGATATTCCACGAAGGAGCAGGACAGAACAACAACATTGCAGCTGAAAATAGGTTATGTAACATATCATGGGCCTAGGAGTATGAAAAAGCACGATAATATCATGGTATAATTCTGTAAACACTCATTCTTGACATTATAGGATCTCAACCCGCTGCAGATTATCCCCGAATAATCAGTGTTTTTTACCATTCCTGTGATGACTGCATAGCGCCAAAGGGACATGACACGTCTCGAAACCAATTTGCACCTGAAATTAGGTGACCTTGCCCTGATCGTTCATGGGTCAAGACGGTATGAAAAAAAAACTAAAAAACCGGTTATTTCGGGATGGTTCGTTTGCGGGGGTGGGTAGGGTGTGAGTGTAGGGCTGGTCTTACGATGTCAATAATAGGCAATTAACAGGATAAAAAGTGATGCTACCTTTTTTAACAATGGGCAAACAGTAGGCAACGAGCTCATTTCTGAAGATTTGGGATGGATGCTTAGGGATACCATTTTATGGCAAAGGGGGAGGGGGAACTTTTCGGAGCACACTTTTTCATCTACCCTGGAGTATGGTAGATAAGTTTGTTTACATGTTTTTTTTGTGCGCCTCTTAAACATAGAAAAACAAACTCACAAACATGCCAAGTCGTAATCAAAATCGGATAATATTAACATGCCGTGAGAAAATAGATGCTGTTAGTAACAAATGTTTAGATCAATATATGTCAAAAACGGTTATGGTTACTGGAAAAAGTCATAAATCTTTTTGTTTGAAATTTTTAAGCTACAAATTTGTCATACATTGTTTTTCTGAAGACGTGACCGTTACTGAGATATTTAGGAAAGGTCAGTTTTGGTGACCGTTGACCCCGTATAAAAAGTGAAGCAGCACTCGGATCGATGGGGACTTTTGACATTTTACTCAACACGCCAGTATCAAGGTTCACATCAAAATTCAGCTTTCCCCTAATTTTTCCGAAGCACCATGTTAGATTTCCCCGGTTTACTGGTCTATGCATTGCAAGCATAGAAATGAGCTTATATTTTTTGAACCTCCTAAATACTTGGTGGCGTACAGGTGGCGTAGACATTCTCTTATCCGAAATACTCTACTTGTATCTCGATGCGTAGAACTCTTCGAAGATTACGTAACCTTCTGTCATACAAAACGTTGTCAGAGTCGACAGTGATAACAGAACTGCCAACTCCGAGTTCTATCTGAAGACGATGATATGCCTTTGCGCCTGCTTGTATAAAACCAGTCAGGTTCAGGCGGTAAATTTATTGTAAGCCTTTCACATCTAAGAATACGTCTATATAACCTCCACACTGAAATGGGAGGGAAACTCACGCACCACTCATCTCATATCCGTTCTCACTGTCGCAACCGGCTTTATGGCATCACGATTTATGAATTTATAAGAATCAGATTGAACGCAAACGCAGGATAATTGCATTGCACTCAAGTTCACTCAGGATTTCCGTGACGGTTCGATCAGCGTGTTTTATGCGCTCATTCACGATTTCGTATTTTCGTGAAATGTTTATGTTTTTGCCGCTATGCGATTTTCTGATCTATAAAACGGTGATTAAGTTAATTCTCATTCAGATGTATCGCCAGCCCTGCGTTTGCAGAAACGATGTTATTTGCTACAATTACCTCTGATTTATAACGTAAAATGTGTGTTATTATCTCCGTAGGGTTTTAGATTACAATGGGGCTATATGTTTGATTGAAGTCATGGAGGAGTGATTGACGGAGTCCAGATTTTGCTTGGATTCACTCACCTCAGCTAGTTAAGTGCATGTTAGCTTCAACAATGCATTAATTATGCATTTTCGAATCCGTTTCAGAACCGTTTGCGCATCATAGGAGATAAATGCTTGCCCCAGCAAATTCAAATGATTTTTCACTCATGTGTGTATCTATTCATTCCGTTAACACATTACTAAACTTAGTGCGCGCATTGAGTTAGTTCCAATGCGTTTGTGACTTGCGAATTTGTGCCTGGAGTTCATTCCCGCAACGAGTTCAAGCAATTACATACTTAAATTATTGCCAACTCTGTGTCGTTCGTTTCCGTCTATTTGTGTCTATGGTAAACATTTACGTTCACTGCGAGCCATGTGCATTGCACATTACGGTGCACTTCTCTTCATTACTTCTAAAAATAACGAAAAGGGCTGCTGCAATCGAATCAATTATTTACACATTGTATGTTGTCTAAACAATCATTGGTCCACGGAGTCATAGAATCATTTGATTGAATAAAACCAAGCCCAACAGGCACGATCCTGGAGATGAAAATGTTTAAATATAGCTTCACTTGCGATCGGCTGTGTAATTCGGCTTTTACGCAATTCAGTTCGTATCGTTCTCGTTCGACTTTGGAAAGGCTCATGGCTTTCAGTTTGCGTGTTCATTGAAATGTACCTACCTTCAGTCAGTTTCCTCTTTCGTCGAAAACATTTCGAAAATTATATTAATGAACTAAACATCGATCTTGCGTGATCAACCAATTGATATTATGCCAATGTGAATCGAAACGAAGGTAATTTTCTGATAGCCTGAGAAATTGGATGACCTAAATGGATGAAAACGTTCAATGTTATCTGTCCTACGAGAAAATTACACGAGTTTTTGTTCGTAAATGACGGACCATCATTTTGAATTCAAAGAAGTACATTTCTGCAATTGGAGTAAAAATTCTATTCAAAAGTATGTATAACATGCCTGTCGAACTTCACAATGGAATGAGTCTACAACATCTAGTACTAACAAATATTTTGGGAGGATAATATTCTTCGTCGCATGTGAATATCATAGAGAAGCTCTGAAGACCTTCACTTCTGCTTAAACAATTAACGATACTATTTGTAACAAGATCGAATCCACCTACTTTTGACAGCGTGAATATTTCTTTATGATTTATGCTTCTATATACGAACATGACACTGTTATTTATACATTTGCCATTCACGGTTGCAAAATAGAAACAGCTTGGGTCATAGCTAGTCGACAATCGTCGCTACGTACTTAGATATTGTCGGCAACGGACGATGATTAGAAAAACCTGAAAGACCTTTAAACGCAAACAGGTTTCATTAATGCGATCACTTTACGCGCAAAGTACTTGAAGTCCGACTTTCGCTGGTTTGTGCAGATCGAGTTTCTTACTTGTCGCTATTCATACTCGGTGCCCATTTAAGACACCGTCCAATTAATCAAGCCCCGGTGAAACAGCAACGGGTCTAGGTTATTCTCAGTTTCTTGATTGCAGTTACTTAGCGAGCATAGTGTTATCCACGGGAATTGTCGTAAGTAAATGGATATTAATTTCATGATGGAGAGCTTGCCGATGAGCCACTCTGCGGTGAAGAAGAGTAGATTATAAAACTACTTTGCTTCACGAGGTGTTATGATTCAGGAAAAACTCGGGAAAACTAACAACAGGGCTTGTATTAAATAAAGGTTTAAGCTTGATGAACGCTCCAGTATTTTGAACAGGCTTTCGAACGCGACTCCGACTCCGCTTTAAATATACAGGGGGCACGACTCCGACTCCACAGCGCTGATTTTGAAACACTATTTTTTCCCTTCAAATCAGTACTATTTTACATTGGAAACGTGTTAATCAAATCAATGTATTTGCCAAATATAGTAAAAAAGTAGATATGAACAGAAGTCATAAATATTTCTGGCAGTTTATCAAAGTAGTAGCAGTAAAGAATTGCTAAATGCTCACAGTATTTTATAGAATGTTCTTTTTCTATCGAGAATATTTACTGATAAAAACAATGGGCCCTATTCTGAGAGTCACCTCACGTGACGAATGAGATGACTCTCATGATTTCGTATTCTGAGAGTCACGTGAGATGACTTCAAGTGACATTTTCGATCTGTCGGCTATTTCGAGAGTCACGTGAAGTGACGACCGTCACGTAAAGTAAGATTTTCAGTCACTTGATAATATAAAAAAAAAGATAATATTTTGATATTTTGAGTAAAAAGAAGAAGGATTTTCACGAAGTTTGCATCGTGAATCATGAAAAAAAAAATAAACAAATCTTAGTTTGAAGATAATTTAAATATTTTTATTTGAATAATGCAGTTAAACTCAACTACGTGTTCGCCATAGCCGTTAGCCGTTTTCTGATAAATTTTTGGCTCATATGTTTGTGATTTGGTAGTTGCGTGTTAATTCTTAGGGTGTTTTCTGTTTGATTGGTTGTTTTTGTTGCGGTTGTTTTAAAAATGCAGATGGCATTGACACATATCTACAATCATGTCACGCCAATTTAGTATGTGTAGCTCATTTTTTCGAGCTAAAAAGTCACATTTGGTGTTTGAATTTGAAAATTGAACTGTGCAAATGTGTTTCCAATAAGAAAATCGATCGAAAATTGCCCAGCAAAGTGTCAGCCTTAAAAAGTAGACCGTGAAGCTAAATTTTGACAAGTCTCCATTATCTCGTCATTCTTTCGAGCGAAAATTTTAACAATGGTGAAAAACAGATACACAGATTATTCCTGACGGATAAAATGTGAAGAATATCAATTTTCGATCTATTTTCTTATTAGAAAAACAAGCGACAATTCGAATGCCTGATTGGACTGATGGAGAGTCATCCACAAAGCCTGAAACAGCACAGCGAACACATAAAAATCACTTCTAATATTCACCAATACTTCTTCCTAATCACTATATTTATAATCTTGTATAGCAAGTTTAAGTATACCTGGTACACTTGTAAACACCGTCCTCTTTTTTATTTCACTACCCCTGAAAAATTCCTGATTGCGTTCGATTTTCCTTACTTTCCATTTGAACTTAATTTTTTTTATTAATCGCACTCCCTCCAAAGTAAGCCGAGCTTTTGATACAAAGGCATGATGTGACAAATAGATATTGGCCGAGCCCAGGCGAGATCTGGCGAGCCCGAGTGTGTGGGCGGTCCAGGCAAGCGACTTTGACTGCACTCGCCGGCGCTCGTGCAACTTCCGATCGGAATGGGTTTTGGGCACGAGCCAAGGCGATTCGTGACGAGCTGTCAAATGCCGTCCACATGTTGGCGGCCTCGTCTGACTTCGGCTCGCTGGGCCTCGGCCAATATCTATTTGCTACATGAAAAGATTGTGCGCGCCAACGATATGCGGTGTACCCTAGCCGTCCCCCATCTAAGTACTGATCACGCCGAACATAGCTTAACTTCGGTGATCGAACAAGAACCGGTCGATGCCAGTGAAATTTCAAACTCTCAGACGTTGCCGTGACTCCCAGAACACCGATTCGTAAGTGACGTGACTTTCCAAGTGACGAGAGATCTCACGTGAGATGACTCTCAGAATAGGGCCCAACGTTTTTCTTATCAGAGTGGTGTAAATATACAGTCAAAAAATTACCAAAGCATTAATAGGAAAAAGTCAGTTCAATTTATTCTTTAATTGTATGTACATATAAACTATTCAGTTATGCCATTGCTAAAAAAAGATAGGTTTTCTTGGCTGACATAAGAACATGCAGACCATTAGTCTCTGGCGGTACCAAACCTTTTTCTAAGACCTCATACCTTTTTACGAGTTGTAGTGCGTACTTTAACCTCTGCTCTGCACACGTACGTCAGGTCCATCAGCCAGCGCTCACTGAAACAGTGTTGTCTGATTTTGACACAGGAGATGTCAAATTGTCTCTAAAACTCCCGACTCTTGACAATTCATACAGGTATCAATAGCTAAGAGTCGCAGTTTCAGTACGTTAGCTTGAAGAAAGTGGCCAGTAATACTGCCGACTAGCCGTTTGCACCATCTGCGAACTGAAACCTGCATCATATTGGAGTCAATCAAGCAATTTGCTGTTTGGATAGAAATTGGGATGACTACCGATCCGAATAGGGGTAGACTGGTCGTATGTTTAGCCTGGCCATCCGCTTTCTCAATCCCATCAATGCCCTTATGATCGGGAACTTCTGGATCTTCTCTTGTTGCCTGGCCTGTTCCGGAAACGCAGTTTGATTTATATGTGTGGAACATTAGTGATATAGCAGATTCACTGTCTGTGAAAATATTGATCTTGGAATTTATAGTATGCTCGACGGATGTTACTTCACTGGCTTTTTGTATCGCACAGGCCTCCGCCTGAAAAATAATATAGTGGTTAGGAAGCCTGAAGAGTATGCTGTAACACTTACTTTTGCAACTATTTTAGATCCGTTCGTGTAAATGGCAAGGGCTGCTGTGCTTATTTGCTGATTTCACTCCTACCCATTCACTAGGGTGTCTTGATATCTTCGTTCGAAGCGCAGAGTGGGGAATCAGTGCATCTTGCGTGCCCCGTGCCCACTATTGCTGAGGCCAAAGAATCTTCGCTTGTAGTTCCGCGATTCCTTAACCGTGACAGCAGCTTATGCAGCGACGCTTCTAACAAATAGGTAAAGTGGAGAAGATGAAACAGGATATTCAACATAAACGCAGGGATCGTAGTTAAGCCCCCTGTAATACAGAGAGCCAATTGTCGCTGAACTCTGTTCAAAATGTCGGCAAAGGTGATTTTATCCAACGTCGGCCATCAAACCAGGCAGCTGTTAGCAGGCCTTAACATCCTCTTGCTGACGCTAATCGCGTCGCTTGCTTTTTTTTATTTTTTTCTTCTAGAAAAAGACCCAAGTACGTAGTATGTGACTTGAGACCTAGTCTTACGTCGCTTAACTTAGATCCATCTCAATCTTGTATTTCCTCGTGAAGAGTACAATATCGGCTTTATATGAATTGATGGCAAGACCTACGGCGTTTATTCACTAATTAACTAGCCTTGATGAGGCTGGCTGAAGTATGCGGAAACCTACCCGAGACTATGGCCACGATGTCATTGGCATAGGTCACAATCGCGAGTCCATTGCTCTCCCATCTCTTTAAAACGGTGCTTGTCACCCGAATCTACAAGGCAAGAGAAAACTGTCACTTGAAGTGTGATACTTTATTGTGGTTCGTACACCCGCCCATTCCGCTGATCATTTGCTTAAGCATTCTGCTTATCCGATTGCATATAGCAAAGTAGGTACAGTTTGCAAGGGGGCTTTCCATAATGGCTAGTGTATGCACATTACTGAAGGCACCCAAAAAGTCCGCCCAAAAGGCCCCTTGCAATGGATTGGCTTTTCTATTTCATGAACTACGCTATGTGGTAACAGTCTCGGCAGATTTCCTTTTCGTGTACGCTTTTAAGGCTCTCGGTATGGTTTAGGACCCAAATTTTTTTTCGATATGGAGATCCAAAAGTTTTTGGAACCCCTTGAGAGAAAAAGAAGTCAGGCTAATAGGCCTGTATTCTCTCAGATACCAAAGTCTGCTTTTACGGGCTATGGGTATAAATAAATTTTTAGCTGTCCTCCAGACTGCTGGTTCATAGTATAGCACGAAGCGGTCTTTTCGAATAGGCACAAGCTAGGATATTGTGAGCATTCTTGACCTTTGAAGTATAGCAGGCAGAAGTCCATCCAGACTTAAGGACTTCAAGTGCTTGAATTTGTCAATGTCTTAGACTAGTTACAACTTGGGAACGATTTCATCTACACCTTCTTTATCGTAATAGACCGTAACCTGCTCATCAGTGAGTGTGAGTGTGAGTGTGGGAGCGGAGTCACACAAACACCCCGAAAAGTGGGTGTCTACGAGAATCTTCAACAAGTCCGAGCTGTTTTTTGTCCATTCTCCATCTGTTTTCCTAAGTCTCGCCGTTTCCAAAGTGGCTTCAATTCTGCCGCATACTTCCTTCTAGGACTTGCTCCTGGCTTTTTTTATAGAGTTTTAGAACGTCTCAGCATTCTTGGGAACAGCTACTTTGGTTAATTTAAACAGTTTCCGTGCGTGTCTCCTGCGACAACTTAGGTCCCTGTTCCACCAGGGTGGTTGAGGGTTTCGTTTAGAATAAACTTTAAGACAGAGGTGTTCAAATGTTTTAATGAGTTCCACCTCTCTTCCGGCGAAGCAGCCCTGGCGCGTGAAACGTAGACGGATGTAAGTATGCTTTTTTAACTATGCTTCATTTAACTTTGAAAGCTTTGGCAACATGCTATGCTTTTTTGAAACAGTCATCGAACGGGAACATGAGCAAGCATAGAGTTTAAGCTACATAATATATTACATCCTTGCTTATCATCATATAACTTACATATATGCTATCATATACCGATACATGTCCCAAATTTATTACATTCATTACTTGCAAAATAAACCGGAACTTTGACGCTACATCATACAATCAACTCCATAAATATGAGTTTAAACCATACTATTGTTATTAATTACCTCTATGATCAGCATTGTAGTAACTTTATGTAGGTTCTAACAATAAAAAATTAGCTTCATATTTGGCACACCTAAAGATTTATTTCAATAAAATTAATTTTATCCAATCAAATTGTTTACATTCAGCCATCCAATCATCGCTATTTCAAGTCAAGAAAAATACCTTTACGCAGCTTGATACTAATTTATATTCGTAAGCCTCAGCTCGCAACATTTCACTCAGCAGACATTTGCTGCTTAACTACTTGATTTGGATTCCAGACATTGAAAAATAATCCTATCAAGTCCTAATCTACGAATTTTGCATATGGGCAAACTATGGTAGTATAATTAATAACAAATTTGATTTTTATATAATAATGGCGTGGATATCAATTAAATCTTGAATGTTAAAATATGACGAAAGCTTGCTATGTATCTCAACACCGAAAGCTTTCCTAAATTGAATTTATATATCTGAGTCGAGGAGATGATCATTTATCTTCTACACCTGCCCTGTTTAGTTTACGATTAGTATGAAGATGCATGGTTTGCGATTTTTCGGTATTTTCATTGAACCAAACAAGTGCCGATGTTTTTGAGAATGAGTCGTACAATAGACGATCGATTTGTATTATAATAAAGCTGTAAATATTAGATGAGGACGTGGGCGCATTCAGTCACCATTTGAGATATGAAATTTGCATTATTTGAATAGAATTAGCGTACATTTTAGAGAAAATTCCATATTTTGCTAGTTTTTGTGAAGACATGATGCTGTGGGAATCTTTGTTGCTTGTATTGTATTGAGTTCGTATTTGATGCAAAATTATGGAATATCCGATCAATAAAAGTGTGAACTTGATTAAGTATGTGAAATTTGACATGTGTTGTCTGCTTGAATATGATTTTGAATAGGAAGCTCATAAGCAACTCTAAAATGTTAGCGGGAAATATGTCATTGCTGAAAGTAGCTAAAAGACAACCTTTTCGACTCGAAATCATATTCACTATTTTATGAATAGTATTTCAATAAAAATGCTTTGTTGAGAAATTTCTAAAATCAAAACAGTTAGACTCATATGTAAATGCTGTTTAAGTTTCTGACAGTTGATTTCATTGCAAATATGTATGGCTTTCGATGCTTTGTCATTAACTTTTGATTTGAAGCTAGGTTGTTTGTGTGAAAATATAACTGGTTTCAAATAAGTACATAGATCGCATTGCTTTAATTTTATACTTGGCACAACAACTGGAAATGTTGCTTAAACGAGCTTTGAAACTTTACAGAAATCAAGTCTTCAAATATGAATTTAAAACGAAATCCAAGCCCACGATAAATATATCGCTATATCGGCCCCAAGCACCACATAGCAGAGCACGCACATACGGCAAAGGCAACCCAGGTTTAATTTACAGCTAGCCACTAATTGTTTTTTTTTTCCTCCTTCCTTCCACTCTCTCCATCACTCAATCAAAATGCACGGTCCGCGTGCATCAAATCTCCTCAATATTATTACTTGCGTACTTCCCAGACAATAAAATATTGGCATAAGGGAAAGCGATTCATTATACACTATCGTTTTCAGATGATATCGCCTATTTCTTGTCGTCAAGACATGTCCAGAGAAAAGTTTAGAATAATTTCTGGTTGGCGTCTACGTTATCTTTGTGAAGGAATGATCTTATATTTTCCTTAAATATTAAACAAATTTGCTGATTTTCTTATATCCTCTGGTAAGGTATTATCATAAGCCAAAGACTGTTGCACTGAATCCATTTTCAAACTATCTGTCCTAGCTTTTTTAATCGCAAGGTTATTTGCCGATCTTGTGGCTGTCTGAGTTATTTCTCCAACATCTCTTACAGCATATGGTTATTTGAGTTTTTTGTTAAGTATCTTGAATATTAGCTTTCCTTGTTCCAGACACATTATTTATTGTATGCTTAGTAGTCCTGTTTCACGATACACATGTAAGCTTGGAGTCAAAGTTGGCATTTTGTATATAGTCTTTATAGCCTTAGTGATTTGTCTTCCGATCAGATCAATATTTTGTTTCGATGTTTGCTTCCACAAAACTGCTCCATAAGAAATGTTCGACAAAATAAAAGCATTGAATATGTCAGGTTTGATGTTGAGAAATAAAAAATCATATTTTTTTAGGATTCCTATCATAGGCGCTACTTTATATCTGATGTTATTGATATATTGTAGCCAAGACATTTTCTCGTCTACAGTTAATCTTTAGTATCTTTAGTATTTTTTTAGAAATATCTGCTCTTCTAAGGAAAGTAAACATCAACAAAGCTCCAGGGCCTGATGGCATACCAAACAAAATACTCAAAAAACTTCCTAAAAAAGCGGTAGTTTTACTTTGTTTCATTTTTAACGCTTGCTTAAAAATATCCTATTTTCCATCGCTCTGGAAACGAGCAACGATTATTCCCCTACCAAAACCAGGTAAAAACCCTGCTATGTCTGAGAACTACAGGCCCATTAGCTTGTTAAGTTCGCTCGGAAAATTATTCGAACAAATTATTTTGAAACGCATCAAGCAATTTCTGGATACTGAAAACATCCTTCCCCAGTTCCAATTCGGATTTCGAGAGGGTTATTCAACAAATCACCAGCTATTCCGAGTAACTCACGACATCAAAAGGGCATTTGCGGCCAAAGAGTCCGTGGGTTTAGTCACCTTAGACATTGAAAAGGCATTCGACAGCGTATGGCACGAGGGCATGCTCTACAAAATGTATAAATTTAATACCCCGCACTACCTTATTAAGATCGTCCAGTCATTTTTGACTGATCGAGAATTCGCAGTGAAGGTGAATGGCAGCCTTTCGTCGCCTCGTAAAATCCCTGCAGGGCTCCCTCAAGGATCGTGCTTAAGTCCAACTCTTTTCAATATCTTTACAGCAGACATTCCAACTAATTATTTTTCAAAACTTGCTACTTTCGCAGACGACACCTGCATATACACTGCCACCGATGACCCACAAACAGCTCTGTCTAATTTGGAAAATACATTCATGCAGCTATATCAATATTTTTTCAGGTGGAAAATTAAAATCAATACTGCAAAAACCAAAGCAATATTTTTCACCAAAAGACGCAAAGCATCATATCTCCCCTCTCGAAACCTCAACTTGTTGGGCCAAACAATTGAATGGGTGGAAGAAGTATCTTACTTAGGTGTGACTCTTGACAAAAAACTCACATTTAAAGCTCAGATAGACAACGCTTGCTTGAAGGTTACAAAAAGCGCACATGCTCTTTTCCCTCTGTTAAACAGGAAGTCAAAACTGTCCCTAAAAAACAAAATGACGCTTGTAAAACAGGTTCTACAGCCAGTAATGCTTTATGGAGCACCAGTTTGGGGCAGATGTGCCAACTCTCATAAAAACAAACTCCAAATACTTCAAAATAAGTGGCTCAAGATGATCTCTAAGAAACCATTTTATTACTCCACACGCAAGCTTCATCAGGAAACGGGAATTAAAGAATTAAATTACCTCATCGGGAAACACTCAAGGAAATTTATCGAAAAGTGTAGCCATTGCAACAACGCCATTATTCATCGTATTTTGCAAACTCTCGATACTGCACCCAACTAATTATGTTTAGCGTTGCCTAAAGTAGAATTAAGGTAGTATAAGGTAAGATAAGTGTAGATGTAAGTAAAGCTAAAATATCCATAAACAAGGTTTTTGCCTATTTTTCCTTGTGCTGTACAATAAACTAAACTTGTATGATTTCAGGCATAAGTCTTAAGTAATATTCATAGTTGAAGAGGCAATCCGCCTAAAGCTCTAAATTAAGGCCCAACAATAATGTTAAATGTATATAATATGAGAATAAATTTGAATTTGAATTTGACAAAAATAATTGAGTTGACCTTTTCCAATTGTATTCCATTTATTTGTATCGACGGATTAATTTGCTGCTTGTTTTTTTTATCGGAATATTAAATATTTAGTTTTTTGGATGTTTATAATTAATTTACTTTGCTCGAGCCAATTCCAATATTTTCCTAAGTCATCATTTATATTTTGCTGAAGAATTGATTCATTTTTACCGGACTACAGCAGTAGTGTGTCATCAGCAAACAAAACTATTTTTCCCATCAGATAAATGTCCTGTACGCTGTTAATGTACAGTAGAAACAGTAATAGCCCAAGGATTGATCCTTGAGGAACGCCGATGTTTATAGTGCATTCCTGACTTTTATGCACATTGTTGGTTGTAATAATACGCCTGTTTAAGAGATAATTCTTTATCAACAGCTTGAAGTTATGATGGATTCCGTATAATTCGAGCCTCTGAAGCAGGATGAAATTGTCGCTACATAGTCGCCCCTATCCAATCCACTGTTGATAAAATGTACTGCATCTAATGTTGCTGCTAGTGTACTACTGTTTTCCTGAAATCCATACTGAACTGGTATCAGTATTAAGTTAGTCTTAATAAATTGCAGCAATTGTTTTTGAATGGCTCTTTCGAATATTTTACTTAGGATACTTGTGACAGCCATTGGGCGATAATTTGATGGCTCTGGTGGATCACCACCTTTGAAAATTGGAGTGATTTTCGTTAGGTTAAGGCAACCGGAGAATGTGCCAGCTGCTAGTTGTTTATTTATTATTGTAGTTAGAAGCTCCAAAATATGATTTTTCAGCAGTTTAATATCCACCGATGTTATGCTATCCAGACCAGGAGAAACCTTTGATTTAAGGTTATCGATTATTTCAGATATTTCAACAGGATCAGTGGGACGTAAGTGAATTGAAGTGACCATATTAGGCTCAATATAAAACCTCAAGCGTGATGAAAGTTGCAGTTGCTCGGTGACTAGTGTTCCAATGGTAGCGAAAAAGTTGTTTAGCTGCTGTGCTACTTCTTCGGGGTCTGTAATGGATGTTCCGTTTATCAACCGTTCCTCTATGTACGTTGATCATTTGTTTTGTTATTTATACAAGACCTCATTTACTAGTTGCCAATATCTGGAGGTATTCCCGGCTGAAGCTTCAAACTTATGTCTGTAGAAATGTTTTTTGGCCTCCATAATAGCTCGATTCGATTCCTTCTTCATAGCTAAATAGATCTGCTTTTTGAACGTCGAGTTTGGATCCGCTTTGTGTTTTTTGTAAGCAATTCGTTTTTGATTTGAAGCATCAATTACATTCTTAGTGATCCAAGATTGTACTCGTACACGAACTTTGATTAACCTTCATCTTTTTCATAAGTAAGGACCGCTTTTTCCAAGGAACTGACATCGTGAATAAAATTACAATTGTGGAAATTCTGTCTGGCTTTTTTCTGCAACCACATATTTCTCAGAGTTATCATCATCATCAGCGTTGCATTTGTACTCCAGTGCTCAACTCTCCGAACAAGTTTCTCCACTGAACGCGATCGTGAGCTAATTCTATCCAGTTAGGCATCTCTCGGAGTGTCTTGTTCTGCATCTTTGCTCCAACGCAAGTCAGTTTTTTCCTGCTATTTTCAGCCATAAAATCTGCCTCTAAGCGTTTTTCGAAAAGGTTCTTCTGCTCTTATAACAGCTAGGTGCATAATTTACCAAAGTCGGGTTTGAACGTGAATATTTTCCTATAGCGTTGCTTTCAGCTGCTTCTAATGGCAACTTCTTGCTGAAAGACGGCACTGCTTCAAATACATGCACCAGTACCCCAGTTTTTTAACCACCTCTAGATGTACTTCTCCCAAATGCTGCCACCATGTACTTCGTCTTTCCTTCGTTTATGTAAAGCCTCCAGTTTTTATGCCGCTCTTTCAATCTGAATCATTGCTTAGCTAGTTAAGATCTTCCGATAAAATCAATGTTACCAGCCTATACCAGCATCTGGTTAAGCCAGATAGACTTACAGACGTGCCAAAATTGCGAATCGCTTGAGGAGATAGACCTTTGCCGGAGACGATTGAAGATGTTTAATGGTCTTGAAAGTAACTCGAATATTTTCACTGATGAAACTGAGATACTACAACCATGAGTTCTACGTTACCTACCTGGAAGCAGATATGATTACAAAATTAAAGCTCAGTAAACTTCGGTGGGCAAGCAGTCTAGCTCTTTAAGCGGAGAGGAACCTGCTCGGAAAACTCCTTGCGGTAGATTTTATTGCTGACGATAGCATGGGAGACCTTGCATCTGCTGGCGTAATGGCGTTGACCAGGGCACGCGGAACTCAAAAGTGCCAAACTAGATCCCATCAGCTCCCGATTGGACAGATGGAGGCTAGATCCGGACCCCTGTTGTAGCACCAATGCTATGAAATGTTGTTCCTCCAACCTTCACAGTTGTGTTAGTTTGTTAAGGATGCCGAATTTTCTCTGGATTCCATACAACTCTACTTTGGCTATGTTTTCGTAGAAACTATGTAAATAAATGAAGTCCTGAAACTTATGATATAGAGAAATATTAAATTAAATGTATTTTTCCATACTCTGCCTAAGGGTGAATATTTGACTAATTGTGGCTTTGCTGGAATGAAGATGCTGAAAATGATTGATGTTGCCCAAAGCTGGCTTTATCGTATGACAAAACCAGCTCTTGTAGGTTAGAGAAGAGTATCTTATAGAAGAAATTCAATAATGCTCTACTCCTACAGTTGCTGTGGTTTGTCAGATCCCTTGCTTAGTTCTACTGACATTATTTGGCGTGTTTTTTTGCTCACCCTATCTATAACAGAACAATGCTATCCATTGCAGATGCATTGGAAACAACAACAAATACTTCTATCCATACCAGGAGTGTGCACTGGTTAGCATTGTTCTGTTATGGATACGAGGAGCCTACCCAAAAAAACGCGCCTATTATTAAAGCGTGTCGATTTCCTGGCTCCAGGCTTTACTCTTTACTAGTTAGCTTACTATGCTATCCGTCTGTGCATGATAATACGGATTCAGAAAACCATGGCGATAAGATAGTGATCGATTCTGGCACCTAGGTACGCTGGTACTGGTACATCAGGTTCAGGTAAAGTGGCGGTCAATCAACACTTGGTTTATTTAGTTGCAAGTGGCTACATAAGATGACATCCAAGTGGCCTTATATACAGCTTTAAGAGAATGCCTTGCATTTGCAGTGTCCAAATAGTTCAATTTAGTTCTATGATTCTATGAGTCTAATGTCATTAATTTTCTCATATAAACTATAAGTGCTTACTTATCGCTTGAATGCCACCTCCAAAACTTGATTTGTCGTTAAGATATCCAAAGATAATTTTTATACATATCGTACTTCGGGTATACCTTGAGTGATCTGTTCTTGATACACTACTTTTACCGTCAGCAGAATTTTTTGTAGGTCCGCAAACGTTTATAAGGCCGGTGTGGACTGTTTAGCCTCATAGGCCAATGGTGAATACCAAATTGCTAAAGCCGATGGTGGTAGATTGGCTGGATGAAATCTACAGTAAAGGTATCATCTTTCTTTTGTAAAACACTTATTCTTCTCCATATGATCTGTTGTATTAGGTTTATACTCAGAATAGGCATTGGTCAGCCACTGAACAGTTCGAGCTCTGTAGAGCGATCTAACGTTCAATGAGAAAATTCTCAAATCATTTAGTAGTTTTTGTATGCGTGCTAGTCATTGTGGGGTCAGTCCTGTCACGAGGCTTGTTGTACTTAAGCCAGCGCTCTTTGCGAAGAAATGGCAGTGACCTTTATTTCAAATCCCTTTGCATCGATACCTAAAACCGACAAAATTATGAGTAAAACCCCGAAACAAAAAGAGTCCGTCTATAAAACAGGCCTGCAACGGCGAGCTATGTTTGCTTTGCCTCGGCAAGAGTCTGGTTCCAACATTAGACATTTGAATATCTTTGCACCAAAAAAGAATTGCGAACCAAAGGAAGTCAGTTTATACGGGCTAGTTAAAAGTCTCGAAAAGTTGAGGTAACTGTCAAGTCCTTATACCAGAATTCGCCATGATGCTTGAAATTTTAGATGAAGGACTCTCGATTGTTCTCGCCTTTATGTTTCGATGCAAAATTTTCCTAAACAATCCGGAAAATAACGTTCTTTGGAAATCTAAATCAGAATCAGCATCTTATTTGTAGGGCAGTACGTTTGTTGGCGGACGCATGAGTCCAATGCGGGAATCTGCTGCCTGTGAATTTGTCTATAACCGTGCCATCATGGCAGACTTTGTTGCTTGTACTGGTTGATGTTAGATACATCTACATGCGACCAGCGCTTCATGAATTAAATATAATTGAATAACTTTATTTAGAAAAGTAATTGAAATCTCATATATGTACATACTTCGGTAATGGAATATCTATTCATTTTTATAAGATGATATTATTTATAAAAATTTTCTTATTGCCTAAAAGAAGTCCAGATTATTTTAATTTGAAAGCCGAGTTTTTTTGTAGAAGGCAGATATATTTAAACTTCTTGACAGATATAGATTTTTCGAGAATAATCAGCCCTCTTCTTTAGTATCTATCGGTCTAATGTTGACGTATACTAATTACCTACGTGAATACATTTGAACTATGTATATATTGATTACAATTTTGATTATATTTTGTTGTTTTTTTTCTAACCATAAAATGTGTAACCTGAACAATGGTGATGGGAAGTTTCCCTGGCCTATGTTAAGTCTCTATTAATCGGGGTTATCCATATGTTCAGGCTCTTGTATGCCTCCAGTTTTCGTAGTTGCTTTATGTCCTTAATCACCTCCACGTTGTCCTATGTATGTTGTGCTCCTCCTCCAGGATGTGTTTTGCTACTGCTGTTTTACAAACGTTGTGTTCCTTTCCTCACTGAGGCTGCTTCCCACTTATGTTCTGTTAGTTCTATGTATACTTTGTCGCATTCTGGGCAAGTAATTCTGCATATTCCACATTTCTCCTTTTTGTTTTTTTTTGTCGTTTACCTGACATAATTTAGCAGCTGTATTTTTAGTCCTACTGCTTGGGGACCTGCTTTCATATTAGAGCGCTCAAAAACTTCCTGAACTCTTTTGAATATTGACGAAAAAATTATTGGAACTCTTATGGCTTCCTTGTGATTTTCATGTGTAAAGAGCATCGTTAACAGATCACTCTGTATATTTTCCTCCTTCTTTTTAACAAGATTTAGAATTATTTTCTCGTCTAAACCATTTTTTCTCGCGGTATCTTTAATATATCTAACTTCTGAGTTAAATCTTTCTTGATCCATGGGCACTGTTAATCATTGAGCTATAGGACGCCATTTTGTGGAAATGCCAATGATCAGATGGGGATGGTATTGTTCTTTGGGTGTGTGCGTATAGGCTTACGGTAGATATTAAACCGAAGAGGATCTTTTTTTCTTATGATCATCCGATTCAAGAAGGGTAGTTTCGCATTGTTTTGGATTTGCATTGAAAATTTGATATCTTTGTGTGCTTGGTTCAGCTTCTCCAAAGCTTCTGCCAAATCATTTTTTAACGATAGCCAGGATGTCGTTTACATATCTTAACCATACTCGGGGCCTTTCCGAATTCGTGTCTCCGACTTGGTCTTGATCTCCGTATAACAGATTATGACGTCAGCGTTTTAGCTGACCTATTATTACAGTTATAGGAGATCAAGATAGACTGTCCGGATTCTCTGTCTTGCCTTGTTATGACATTTAAGCAAAGATGGCGAATGAAAGACTGTGCTCTTGTACCTGGCAGCATAAAACTGATTGAGGGTGGAAGACTACCCCAATGTAAATTAGCTTTGAGACATATTGCACGCATAACGAAAAGAATGAATGCCAACGGCCAGCTACGAATCTGCTTCACAGCACATACGAATTAAATTACCGAAGCTCGTCGGCAATGGGAACGTTGTACGACAAATGCAATAATCGATTGCATTATCGTTCCTGCTTTACCACGCGAAGCGCTCGTCGAATGGCAAGTCTGGGCTCACATGCACAATAACCATTTTGATTGTAAGTTTAGATTTTCTTGCATAATTGTAATTTGTAAATATATAAATCAAACATGGTATCATGACGTCTAAACAACGAGATGAGACTATCATGAACTGTTATACAGGGGAGAAATATCAAGCCGAAGATAAACTATTCGGACAAGCTAAACTTGATGTGACGTCACATTCTGTTATAACAAGCTCAAGACCAAGGTGAAGACGACAATTCGGAAACGCCCTCGGGGCAGCAAACCGTCTTCATGAAGTTTATTTTCCAATATGCCCATAAATATCTCACTTTTATGTGGGGATAAAAGATTTGCCATGGCAATACCTTTAGTCACTTTGAAGTATTTCCCCCTGAAAGTAAAGTAGCTTTCATTCATGGAAACCGAAGCATGTTTCAAATAGTCTTTAACCCTCTTCCTTCCCTCCGGTTAGCTATTTCTCTCTAATAGTCAGTCCTCCAAAACGCGAATGCTTGATTTACCGGCACTTTTGGGAACAGAGCCTAATTCGTGGCAGTGCCGGCTTTCAGACCCGAAGCTTGTTTATTTATTTCAAACCAAACAAGATGTATACATAATTCAAATAACAATTTACAGCAAAATTAAAATCAAATAACATAAATCAACATAATAGCCTATCGCAGACTTTTGACTGGTTGTCAATTTGAAGCGGAGATTCCAATGAAAGAAAATAAGGTTTTCTTTAGGAATTTAGCGTTTTAATTAAATCACTTTTGAACCTGGCTTGAGGGATAGACGGGGAATAGTAGTTGGAAAATTTGTTGAATATTTTACAGCATCTATTCAACGGCTCTATGTCACCAATAAACAGTGCGATTCTAGTGCTCATTGAGGAGTCGTGTGTGCCTAGTCCGTCTTACAGAATTATTGAACGTTATCTTTTTGCAAATATATTCAACGTTAATCAAGCCCCTAATCACATCAAAAATGAAACGTGAGCACAATAACGTTATTCTTGAAGAATGTGTTGTCAAATTTAAAAGACTTAACCTGTATCTATAAGATGGAAGGCTTTCAAAATCACGTGGACGGTATAGATCTCTCAGGACAAAAAGAACAAACTGCTTTTGGACAGATTCCAGTCTATCGCTATGAATATTGAACGTAAGATTACAGACGATGCACATATATTCGAATAAATGCCTAGTACTATACTCTTTGCGAAACGAATTCAACGGTCGAATCCCATACAAAAAGAGCTTTTCAATTCGTCAGTAAAGATCTTTTTGTTTGACCGTTGAATTCGTTTCGCGAAGAGTATAGTACTAGCAAAAGGACGAACTAAAGCTATGCACAGACTTTTTGTGACCCATATGTTCTTGAATTTATTTTGCGCGCCTCTTAATAAATCCCAGCTGTTTGCTAGCTCTTGCTAGTATTTTGTCGTATTGAAGATTAAAGCGAAGCTTCTTATCAAGAACGACACCGAGAACGATAACACTATCTACATTCTTCAGTAGGCAGCAATCAAAACTTAAAGTAGAAGTCTTACGGTAAAAGCTTATGAAATGGCATTAGTCAATGTTGAGAAGAAGTTTATTTCGGGCACACCATTGCTCAAGCGATGAGTTTTAACTGAAGAAATTTTGAATCAAATTCCGATTGAACAGTGTGGTACATCTTGAGATCGTCCGCATAAAAAAGATGTGGAATGTCTGGTAACTAGACTGTAAATGTTTATGCATATGCATATTTTTAATAAAGAAAGTCAGAGTCGTGGGATTGAAATACTTTGGATTAGTTTAATCATTAGACGAATTTAAAAATGCATTATTTATTTGCATATTGCATGCATTATTCCTATATTTTGTACATGGAATTGCATAAACATTCGCAGTCTACTGAAAACACCTCTGATAGATCCGAAATAAAAAATACTAAGCAGGAGTGGCCCTAGATGGCTGCCTTGCGGTACCCCAGAGGAAACGGTAATTTTTTTATGAGTTTTTTTTTACATTTTACATACTGTATTCGAGTTCTTAAGTAACAATCTAGCCAGTTTGACAAGTTTCCTGATATGCCAAATTTTCGCAGCTTATATTTTGAAAAATTCATCGTGGAAGAAACGATCAAAAGCCTTGCTGAAGTCAGTATATAGTATCAACCTGACGTCCTTTTTTCATATTGCAAAGCACATTTGAAATTATTATGATAAGGTTGGTAATAGTTGATCTACCTTTTCTGAAGCCATGTTGTTGCACAATGGCGATGCTGCAAATTGGCGATGTTTATTGGCTTTTAAGAATCGGCGCAAGATGAGATGACTTCCAGAAACGTGAACGTAAATCGCTATGCAGTGATGTGTTGAAAATAATCTGCTGGGGTGAAATAATAGTTTCTGCACACTTAATTATTAAGCTTGGAGGAAGTAGGTCTGACCCAGGGCTTTTTTCATGTCAAGCTTTTTTAAAGTTTTAGCAATGTTCCCTCTAGTTTAATATATTCCATCAGCGATAGACAGCTGAGGTGTTTGGGAAAGTGGCATGTTATGTGAGCCGCTGAGCGGACAAAAAACTTCCTGAAAATTTCCGGCAAACAAGTCACATATGTTTTGATGGTCAGAAAAAACTGTATTGTTTTTTTTGCATCGATTTGCGATAGCTACAAGCTTTTCTCTTGGTGTTCACAAAGTGGAAAGAGTCTTAGAATTGTGAATTATATTTTCGCCAGCTATATTGACATAGCTTTCATAAGCTTTGTGAAACTTTCTTCAAAAATGTTGAGCTAAGTCATTATATCTTTTCTCGATATCAACGCTAGTATTGCTATTGTTACATGGTCTATTTCTCTGATTTCGTAAACACCTCAGATTCAGCCATGGTTCAAATAGCTTGTTTTTTTTCTTAATCTTGGGAACGTGCTTGTCAGTCGCATCAAAAACCAACTGGTACAATAGAGACATTGCTTCGTTCAATTCTGAAGTTAAAAGTGTACTACGGTAAAGTACGGTGTACGACGGTAAAGGCAGAATGTTGACGAGTACTGGAGAAAAGATGCTCTGCGTCAACAGTCGGAGTAGCCACTACATTGTCGTACCTGTTAGTGAAGATAAGATTCAACCAATTACCATTTTGGTAAGAGGTTGAAGCAATTCGCCGCAAATAATTGCTGTAAAATGTACTTGACTTGACCTCTCCAATAGTCTGTTTGCACTCTTTCAAGGTTCACTCGTTTGATAGAGTCTCGCAATGGATGTTTTCTTAGCTTATGTTACTCAACAACGGAAACTTTGTCTCCATGACTATTCGGTCATATTCATTCTTGTCCATTATGACTATCTGCTTCGGTATAAAAGACCGGTTTGGTACCCAACTCTTTAAGCACTCTTTGTGCTTGACCAGCGGTCCCTTTTCTACTGTTTTCCTTTTTGATGTGTTTACCCACATTGCCCCTAACATGTGCTTTCTCCTCATTTGGAAAGCATTTTATTGCTGCTTCGATGTCTATTACCAAGGTTTCTGTTGGAAATATTGTTTCCTTGACAGCAAAAGGTTTCCTTGGTTTAGCAGCTAAATTTGTTCTTCTGTGAATTGGGCCGTGAGTTTATTCACCACATAGTTGACGATAGTCTCTACGGCATTCTTTTTCATGGTATTTTTTCCTTTCGTCAATTTTCCTCTTTCTATCTTTGTCACATTTGAAGGCCCTGTTTGCTTTTTCAACAATGTCTAAAATGTACCTTTTTCTACCTGAAGTATCACACGCTATTTTTATTTGCAGGGAATAAACTTTGAGTGTGATTGCCCTTAATCTCATATAAAGCCTATTTACAGAATCTTTGATTAGATTCTCTTTTCGTAATCTTAACTCTTAAATGTCATAATGTAATTTTTTGGAGCCACATTCTTATGTTTTCAGAGATGCGACCTATTTCTTTCTTATGAACTATGAATCTAATAAAAGCAGGTGTTGGCCTGGGAGTCATTTTGAATTATTTTCAATGTAAACCAAATTTTTTCCCCAGCTATATATTAAAAACAATTCCAAATTATTAACTTTTGCCAGGTTGGTTTGAAAATTTGAAGAGCTCTGAAATTTGTCATTGTTTTCTTTCAATAGTCATTGCTTCTTGACGATTTAAGGGTATGCCTTATAGTTATCAAAATTCATAACAACTTTTTGAGCAACCATTGCACCAAATCCTAGTAAAAAATGATTCGTTTTTTCTCTTCTTGGCAAATAATGTCTCCCAAGCTTTTCATTGAATCGGGAACTGTTGTCACAGGCATTGTGAGTGTATTTTTAATTTTTTTATAGCTGCTTCTCTGATATGATGGAAAATGTGGGAATCTCGATGTTAGAGTGTCAATTTCTTGGAATGCAAAATGCAATTTTGCATTCCAAACTTTGTTTCTAACAATTGCATACAGCTCTATATCGGCTGGAATTCGCAGAAGTCTTTTTAAATCCTTGTTTAAATCAGCTAAAAGACCACTATTAAGCTTAGTACGAAGATTCAGTCCAGGTAAATCAAACAAAACTCTTCGCAATGGTATTCGATAGTTCTTTTCAATTTTTTGCAGCAAAAAATAATGATGATTGCACCAACCTAGTTAAATGCCACATTTTCACTGTAATATCTATTAACACACCTCTCATTGAAACACCTGGTTAAATAATGTAGATTTTATATGGCGCCATCTTTTTTTCAACACGTAAAAATAAGTTTCATAGTTTCATTGTATACTGATTTGGTCAAATCATTAGCAAAATTTTTGCTTTCAATTTTACCTCTAGTAAAATTTGCATGGAAAATTGAGATTTTACACGAACTGGGTACTAGGCTTTACATGTGAAATGTCGATTGTCGGTTGGAAAACATACGATTTGTCGACGTTTCACCGAAATTATTATCGGACACTGAATCAAAGGACGTAAATATGTATTAATATACGGACAAGTTGTCCATTAGAGCAGTAACTACAATAAATGCAAATAAATAGTAACCTAAAATAACTTGTAATAATCAATAAATTGAAAAATAAATTAATAAATAATAAATCAATCAAGATATAATTCAAGTTGCCTAAAAACAGCTTTTGAGGCATTTCGCGTGAAGCGGACAACAAAAACAAAACGTCAAGGCTCTGGATTTGGTTCATATTGTGCATAATGGTAATTCTAGAGGATATGAACGTGGATACACAATCATTTTTTTTCTAAGAGGTTTAGTTGCCGAGTTATGGGTTTCTGAATAATTGACGAAAATGATTAAAGGTTTTTTTTGGAAGCCGATTCTGAGTTTGAAAAAATTATTTCAAAAACATTAAGCATACTGATTAGTATAAAAAATTAATTGTTCTTTTTGAATTTGAAATTAAATTTTGAAAAAATTTATTTTCCTGTGTAAAGCTAGAAATAAACATTTCAATTCGTATTTTAGAATAATAATTTTAAAGTGGGATGGGGAGTAGTTTAGGAGGTAGGTGAATTTCAATACATAAAAATCACATGGGTCGTGATACCGAGAGTTTACTTAAAACAGCTGGTTGGCTCAAAAAAAAACAAAAAAAAATGATATCTAAATGTGATTAGTAGCGCAATCTCTTAGTTGAAAAAGGATTTATTTTCGCCTAAAAACCTATTTAATGTATATGACGCTTATATAATATATATGACGCTAAGCCATTTCAAATCTCCCCTTAATTTTTTTGAGCTATTATTCAGTGCTTGCAGTAACTATTACTTTCGTTGGTAAGCTAAATAGTCTTTATTGTGTGTATTATGTGTCCATGCGGCTATTGATGTTTCAATCCTTTTGATTTGAAATTACATCGGAAGGTTGAAGACCTAAGAATATTTCCAAGAATATAAGCAGCAAAATGGGGATATTCATATGATATGTACGTATTTGCAGGCCGCAGAACAGACCTATTGTAAGAGTAGAATAAAAACAGAGCTAGTTAAAGAAATGATAGTAAAATTGTTAAAATTGTGAAATAAATTCATTTTTCCATAAACATGATTTGATTTCACACCCACCAGCTGTCCTAATCAAGCTATCGTTATCACACCCCATGCAACTTGCATGTATTGAAATCCACCTACCTCCTCAACTACTCGCCATCCCACATTAATATAAGTATACTTTAAGCTTTGTTTTGTTGTTAAAATATTCAAAATTAACCTGGTCCAAATTATTCAAATAACGAGTTGAAATGTTTACTTGCGGTTTTACAGAGGACTAGAAATTATTTTTCAAATTTCAAATTCAGAAAGAAAAATCAATTTTTTATACTAATCAGTATGTTTAATGTTTTTAAGAGGTTTTTTTCAAACTCAGAATCGGCTTCCAAAGAAACCTTTCATCAATTTCGTCAATTATTCAGAGACCCATAGCTCGGCAACTAAATCTCATAGAAAAAAATGATTGTGCATCCAAGTTCATATCCTCTAGAATTACCATTATGCACAATATGAACCAAATCTAGAACCTTGACTTTTTGTTGTTGTTCGCTTCACCTGAAATGCCCCTTTTACCACATTAACTCTAACATCAAACGAATGAACATAGCTCCATAGTTCATTACCTGTGCGCTTCATAGGGTGTGGAGGCTAAAATTTGTTTAAAAATTATGAAGATACAAAATACTTTTGCTTCTTGTGGACTTAGTAGGAGGTCTTATAGTAGTTCTTACATTTCACATATATACCTGGACAACCTGAAAAAAATTTATGTTATTATTATTATTTTATCTATTACCGTTATGAAATTAAAATAGGTTTAAATATATATCTTCTTGAAAATGAGGAAACTATTTGTTAAATCCACACCAAATCAACTTTCACAGCTTCACTCGTGTTTCTGGCAATGTCTATTTTATCTTCCGGTATCAACTAAGTAGCATGAATCAATCAGGCATACCTATTGCATTTATACGCATTACGTTGATATGTACATTCATTTCCATTCGTATCGAATCGCAATTAAAAGCGAGAAGCCAATAAACAAAAAAAAACACTTTCACACAAAAAATTACTACTTGACCACATCTACTTGGGATTCAGCATCAGATACTGCCACAAGCATTTTACCTTTCTATCAACTCATTTTTCACTCCACTTCAATCATTCAATTTGGTTCGCGTGACAGGAAAAAAAATCCTAATAGCTTGTTTGTACATATAATGAAATATATTAATTTTGCTGAAGCTATTGAGCTCCGATGGCTACCAAGCGCATCATTTCAAATTACAGCATAGGCCATGGCGTCTCAGAGAGGTTACGCGGAATTAATGATGGAAATTGTCTGACTACCGCAGTTATAATTTCGAAATGAATAGCAATCAATCTTCTTCATTTTTTTTAACCTCTACATTCTAATTATGAAACATATGAGCTACATGCGATTTTCAATTACTGTGCCGCATTTGAATTTGAAGGGATTCCGAGATCATCATACGGCTCAGTAGCGTCTATGCCGCACACGTAATTATCTTCGGAGATGAATTCACTTATTAATTTTTCATTCTCAGGTGAGATGTTGGGAGCAGATGAACTAGTATTTGGATAAATTGGAATGAAATTCCCAGTGTCATGGTTGTAGATGAGTGAGATGATGAATTAGCTGGAAACTAAGAATTTTAATAGGATTCTAGGTCGAAATGTTAAATTGGAAATCGCACAAAAGATGAACTATGCTGTGATTTCAATTGATTTCTTGAATGGAATCAAAGCAATTAACAGCACTTCGAACTCATCATGTTGAAGTAATCAAAACAACAAAAACTCGTAGTTCGAATAATGTTTTTACAATTAAACGTACAGGACCGTTCACCTGTGTTTTAGTTTCATTTGATTTTGAAACGAAAATAACGGAATCTTATCAAGCTGAAAAGAGATCTACAGTTAGAGTTTATCTTCATCTTCAATTTTAGAATGCATTGAAACAGGTAATTCAATTAAAGAAGAAGCGCATGTCATCTGGGGCAAAAAATAATCAGAAAAATTGGTCCAGATAGTTGTTTGAGAATGTATTGAATGACTTATAGTGAGTTGAATCAATGTCTGCAAAGTGACCCTGTTCTTCTACAGACTAGGCTACATGAGCTTGCTGGAAAGTTGATATTATGTGGCCGTCTTTAATAATATGTGTGCCTAGATTATGTTCACAGTAGTTGAGGCCATGTTACATAGGAGCTGAAACATGCTGTTTAGCAGAATAGTCCATAAAGTATAAGAACTAGCCTTTTAGCTATATTTTATCACTCAGAGAATTAAATGAGAGCTAAATGCTGCGCTTTGTATTTATTTTGATTTTAAGTGTAGGTAGACTAGGTAGAACTCGAAGCTTTAGGATAATGGCATAATTTCAGGGTTCGAGGGCTTTGTTGGATCTGAGCAGCCACCCGCAAATATCTTTTACTGCATTGTTGTCAGCTGCTACTATTGAATCTGAGTGGTAAAGGACTGCACTTCTTCAAGCTGATGCCCCTTCATCCTCATTTTTTGCTCCCCTGAGCTCCCCGAGAGCATGTCCTAACAAGATAGCAAACAAACATGCTTTTAAATATAGAAAATAGATATGAGCTTACGGTCTCCTAGTATATGCTCATGCCCCAGGATAGGAGCTTCATACATTTGCTCTAGTCTCTCTGGTTCCGCTAGTGTATTAATTTTGATATAGGGGTCATTTATAATTAAAAGTTTCCCCTCTTGGCGTATCTTTGTAAAGTAAAGTATGTTTAGATCGCAACGAACTTACAGTGCTTAGTCTTTCGCTTTGGGTTTCTGTTAAGCTACTTTTTGTGTTTTTCTGAGCGCATTCACTCCTGAAATTTTCAAACAGTATAGTCTACATTAAGTAGCGCCCGGTAGAAGCTGAACTGCAAAGTAAAGTATTTGAACTTTGCAAAACATTTTGAAGGAAAAGTAGATTAATCGTAGAAAAGTCAACGTTAACTAATTATCTTACGTTGAAAAACTATCACTTCTTTTAATATAAAGCGGTTATAAAATGACTTTTCATCATAGGAATTGATCGATGGCTCTATTCTATCTATTTATGAGTCACCAGAGTAAATGATGTGGTATTTGTACAACAATAAATTTTTCTGCTTGACGAACTTACTGCTGCTTTTGCAGAATAAAGAAAATTGAGCCCATCTGTTACGCGAGTGAACAATAAAGCAAATTGTTTCCTAAACTCAGATTCAGTCTCGAAAGATGTCTAACCAATATGGGGTGCGTTCAATATTTTATAGCAGCTTATAGCAGCTAATTTAAATGTTTTGGCTGTCCAATGTCACGATATAGTTGCTATCTGATGCTTGCTATTTGACAGTTGGGCGGTCGAAGATCCCGGAATAGCTGCTATAGTAGCACCTATTTGCTGCTCCTAGCCTGGAGTATAGCAAGGCGAAATGGACGAGAGCTCACGTCTGACATATTGTTCAAACGTTGCTTTTGACAATGCCTCCTAGAAGTACGGGCCGTCAGGCTACGTAATCGTTCTCGCTGTGACGTCATGGCTGTAGGGAATTTGACATTTCCACGAGGCAGTGCCAACACACACCGAGATTTCACTTGCGGATTTTAGGCAAAAATATGAATAAAACGTTAGTTTTTTGTGCGCGGATGCGTTGCAGTGTTAATATTTAGTTATAACTTGCATTTTGTGTCAATCAATTGTATCGAAAGTGAATCGACACAAAACACCACATAACCTAAGAACATCTGACAAACATTTCGTGGCGAATTTTTCTAATTATACCGCGCGCACCGCATTAATTTGTGTTTTAGCTGTTCACTAGCACTGTTCCCCGGATCTCACTTTGTTTTCACTTTACTCACTTTAACACAACCCGTACAATTAACATTTGCCCGCGGACGTCCCATAAGACTATGTGTGTTTCTCGCGACATTTTGGCCTACTGCTCTGACGTCATCATTCTGCATTACGGCCCGTACTTCTAGAAGGCATTTCTTTTGATTAGAAATGAAAATGCAAAGCATTTTTCGCGCTTTGGTGACAAAGGAGATCAACAATAAATTTGAAAATAGTGCTATTATTAACTGGCTTTTAAACACTTACACTCAACTCGAATTTTAAGTAAGCTTTTACACAGCGCAACTCATTTTGAGTTTTTAGAGGGCAGATGAGAAGCGCGATAGGCCAGGTATGCTGATTCGTGTACCTTCAAATTTCCAGCGTTTCTTTTTTGCTCTTCGTCACAGATATGGCGTCAAAAGCCGGAAATAAGTGAAACGTTTTAAATATGTTAGAAAAATGTTATTGGTTTCTGCAGCTGTATGCTGAAAACTCAGAAATTTTATACAATCTCCAAAGTGCAATGTAAGTGTTGAGCTGATCGACGTAAATAAAAAGATTACAGTTAAGAGAAACTGAAAAAAAATTGTTATTGACTTGTGCTATGTAAAAGCCGACTTATGTAGCAGCTCTTGGCTGTCCAATATCCATTGCTGCTTCAACTGCAAATTTTGACACTTGCTAAAGTGATGCTATGCTATGCTTTTGCAGCAGCTATAGCATGCATATCGAACACACCTAAGGTTTACCGATTAACACTCCCCTTAACAAACTTTCTCTAGAGTTCATCTACTCACCGCTCTGTCACGCACACTCCTAATTTCAATTCTCCCAATTAGTGTCAATCAAATCACTTAGTTCTTAATTTGGCCTCTTGTGGTATATTGTGTTGTGCTTGGTGACTTTGTATGTAGAACATCGGGTATAACTCCCGCCTTCGTGTAAATTTTCTTGAAATTTTCGCTCATAATCATCATGGTTATGCATGCAGAGCATGGCTCAACAAGTTTCGCTATCGATCCGAACTACGAGTCAATGCTATCTAGTTAGGCATTTATAAGCTACAAGCGTCCCTTCCTTGCAGTCATCTAGCATAAAACTTGCTACAAGGGGACATTCAAAGGGACTTAGCTCATATAAGCTAAGTGCCCAGCCAACTGAAGTCTTCCGAGATTTCTGTTTGTCACTAAGCTTGCTTCTATGTAGGCCAGGTACAGCTTACGGCAGCAGTGGGGTCAATAATTCTCCATAAGACTTTACTCTTGAACGCAGTGAAAAGTTCCCAAGTATGAATCCAATTATTGGGTCCATACACGGATTTATGGTTGAATTCTTAGAAAGAGCCTAAACAGATTATTTTAAGATCTATTAGATTTGAACAGTCTGTATGTCAAGTATCTTTTCTGTTAATCTGAGCTCTTTCCGCCAAGTTTACATGCGTCCTGCTAGCTGCTAGTTTGGACGTATAATTAAAATAATCATTCTGATCTTTGTGGCAGAAGTCGGAAACTGAAATCAATAGAAAATGAAATGTATGGTACTTATATATGACTAACTATTATGCATGGCTGCAGAGAGCCTTGTTTTGGCTGTTATTGACGCCAAACAAGAGAAATTTAATCATCTCCTGAGAAAACTGGCCTAAAATAATGCAGGCGGTGTTCAGGGTCTGCTGCAAGCTGCAAAAAGCCAGCTTGAGGCCTATACCAACAGTAAACGATACGGGCTGATAGAAAGGATTTAGGCTGGTTTCTACGAGCAGGCAATCTCCAAGCTGAGGTTGCTCAGGACAATCACCAAGTTCAAGATGGTGCGTAAAGACGAGATCCTCAGTCGGCCAAACTGCAGGGCATGGATTCATTGTTTCCATTTGGACCCAGTGGAAATCCTGGGTTTTATACAACTTTTTGACCCAGATTTTCCCACGGGAGGCTGAAGGGTTGTGAAAATTGGCGAGCGTGTCGAAAATTGGCGGCATGAAGGAAGAAGTACTGCCAGTCTTAGATAACCAAGAGGGCGTTATTAAATTCGAGGTCGAGAAATTGGCCCTAAAGATCAATCGCAATGACAGGTCAAAATACTCTGGTTTGGAAAATCCGAAATCTGCCAAACTTCACCCAAGACAGTTGGTTAAACCGGCAGAGAAGTCACTTAAAAGAGGGTTCATCTCCTGTCTGAGGTCAAGATTTTTTATTTTTGCTGTTTGAAGGGGGAAATCTTCTAAAAGATGTTTCATGGCTCCTGCCCTGAAACGTGCCGGACTTTTTACAGATTGAACCACCTCCTTCTTCTTCCACACTCTTCACGGAACTACTAATTCAGTATTACTGATCGGGGGTGATCAGCCCTTAGCTACTTTTAAGTCTTCTTTCTTCTTCATTCTTTCTGTCCCTTTCCGCGTCACAAAGTTTTCGGTAAATATTTTTAAATGCTGTTTCGACGGCATTCCACGCAGTTTGGAATCTCAGCATGCAATTTACGATATTTACCGCTGATATCCTTGTACTTACTACCGTCTCTAGGCTACTTCTACATGCATCAAAACGCACACAGCTGAATATAAAGTGTTTCGCATCCTCGGGTACATTTTTGCAGACTAGACAGTCTGGTGAACTGTCATGTCAGAAACGGTACAGATTGTAACGATACCCACCATGTCTGCTCAAAAATTGGGTAAGGTTATAGCTTGTTTCTCCGTGGCTTTTTGAAGCCCATTGCATAACGTTGGGAATGGACTTGTACGTCCAACGACCGTTTTGTGCCTCTTCCCAGCTACTTTGCCATGAGCGCATTGACACTAGTTTTCGAATCTCCCGCGGGCTTGCAGTCCGTACTTTGTTTTTGTAGAGTCGAAACGCTTCATTTGCAAGAATTTCGATGGGCATCATACTGTTTATATTACACGTTGCCTCGTAAGATGTTGTTCCAAAGGCGGAGCAAGTTCAAAGTGCAATCAGTCGGTAGGCTGCTTGCATTTTTCGCCGATTTTATTTTATTTACAGCGCTGGTGCCCACACTCTTTCTGCGTACATTAGAGTACAGGTCACCAGTCTTGGAATCAGTAGCATTCGGCCTTGCTTCGGGCCGCTAATCTTGGGTAGCATTCTAGTGAGAGTTGAACCGAACACAGATGCCTTTTTGCCTGCTTTTTCCAGATAAGGTTTGAAGCTCAGTTTACTGTCGATTGTTACGCCTAGGTATTTTATAGCAGGCTGCGGGTTGATTATGCAGTCACCAACCTTTATCCGTACTACTGGTAGTTTCCTCCGCTTCGTGATTAGTACCATTTGCGTCATATGGTCGGCTAGTTCAAGCCCAGCGCAACCAAGGCATGCATTAACTTCGACTTTTTCTAGATGACGGGTTGGAAACACGATGCCAATATCGTCGGCGAAACCTACCACCACCACCACATTTCTAAGTACTCGTAGCCTTAGTATCCCATTGTATATTGCGCTTTAAAGCAGGAGGCAAAGGACAGATTCCTGTGGTAATCCTGCCGTTAACAGATAAAATGCTGGTCCTTCGTCTGAGTCATAGCATAACGTTCTTTCCTTGAAGTAGTCGACGATTATACATGCCAGATAGCGTGATACTCCATTATCGACCAGCGCACCTGCAATACAGCTCCACCTTGCTGAGTTAAATGCGTTCTTTACGTCTATTGTGACCACGACGCAGCAGCCTCCTTTATTTCTCGCGCTCATTGCCATATCTGACACCACTCTGGAAGAAAAGTGAATTTCCGAAAAGTGAATTGCCGGTCCGATAGTCCGTTTTTGCTTTAGTGTTTTGGCAGCAGTTGCTTGTATATGACCCACTCAAAAATTTCCCCCATCGTATTTAGCAAGCATATTTGCCTATAAAATGATGCCTCCCCAATAGGTTTATCCTGTTTGGGCAGGAGAGTCAATTTCTGTTGCCTCCACTGCTTGTAAAAAACACCTTCCCGTAGGCACGTTGTAAATGTATCAACAAAGACTTTTGATATCGTCTTTACCGCCAGCTTAAGTGCTTTATTCGGTATCGCATCTTACCCGGACGGTTTTTGTCACCGACTTTGCATATGGCTGCCAATACTTTTTTTTCTGCTTACCATCGGCACGTTTTGAGGATCTACCTGCATTACCGGTAGGTTCTTGGCTCGAGTCTGTGGGAATAGCGTTGTGACTTTTTCCTGCAGCATCTTGGGAGACTTTATTTGCGGAGAATTATTTTGCTTTATTGTAGTCATAACGGCTTTGTACGCTCCACCTCATGGGTCGAAATTGACTTTGTTACACAGTTTTCTAAAATGCTCCTTCTTGCTTTCAGCGATCGCAAGTTGTAGGTTATTTTTGTGGTCAACATTTGAAGGAGAATTGGATGTGGAATCACTCTTTGTTGCTGGGGTTAGAACTAACTCCAAGCTAGGTGCTTGCCTTGACCTGTTGACTCTAAATACAAACGAAGGGGTTGGAGCAGCTATTATTTCCGAAGAAAAGGACCTCCACCTAACCCTCATCAATAATTGTGAAGATACTTCAAGTTAACCTTCACCATTCCAAAGCAGCATCAGCTGCCCTGCTTCTCCGCTTGTCTTGGCCAGTGAAGAAGCCAATCTTAATCCAAGAACCATGGCTTGTTAACATCCAGGTTTGCAGGTTATGCACCAATAGTTGCAGATGATAGCATTCGATGGCTTGCGGAACGGCTCCTGGCGACTGGAGCACTCCACACCACCCCTACTAAGGGACTTTTTACCAACCAACCTACTAATCTTATAGCAAGCGAATCTAGCTGCTGTGAGATTACATTGTGTTTCTGAGCAGAGTGTGGCAATAGCTAAAAGCGTGTCTGAAGGAGTTTTCGCTGGACGTTCGTTCTACTAGATATGAAGTTTACAACAAAGGAATGAAGGACATGACGGTGTCACCCTCGAAAGTGTTATACATGGGTTTAGCGATTTCGAACAGCTAAACTGTCGATTTGTGAGAAGTGTATGCTCGAATAAGCTGAATCTGAAGCTGTCCCTTCGTCTACCAGATCATTGTAGTGTCTTTCAGGCGGAGGTTGTTGCTATTTTCAGGCAATGGACTTCCTACTGTGTAATCGAAAGGTTAAAGTCAATATTGGTATTTTTGCAGACAGCAAAGCGGCTATTAAGTCTCTTAATGGCTCTTGAGCAGTGCATAATTGTAGCTGAATGCCGTGATCTCTTAGGGCGTTGCCGGGACATTCGGCAGTACAATTGATTTGGATACCTGTACATATGGGCGTTCGGTTCAACTATAAGACGCATCAATTAGCGAGGCTTAGTACCTTGCTACTGTAGGTCTCATTCGCCTCTCCATAGAAATACTGATGACATCGGTCAAGTCAACCATCAATACCTCAATATCGCTAGGAAGTTCTGAACCGATGAATCTTCCTGTGCGACAACAAGGCAGTCCTGGGTTTCAATGGATGTGCATCTCACCGGGTAGTTATTAGGTTTAACATTTTATGCTGTAGACATTCTTACGGGCCATTGCTTCATAGGGCAGTATACAATAATTGGGCGCAGGGTTCAATAATTTTTGTCGGAGCTATGGCTCGGAAGACGAAAAAGTATCCTAAAGGGGAAAGTATGGTTTATCAAAGTCAGCAGATGTTTAATGACAGGGAAAGAGTAAACTACTGTGGCATCATAACAGGCCTCTTTTATGCCTAATGTATTCTACATACGATCGCACATGTTATGCAATTTGTCGCGCAAGCTAGTGCATTTATTGTTGTAAACAGCTAAACACAAACCATTTGACAAGAATAAATGCCTTTAACAACAACTGTTGGCAGGCCTCTGTCGATCGACAGCTACTTCAACCTACCTACTGTTAAATGCGTGTCTATGTATTTTCTATGCTCAGTTATTTCACTGATCTTTTGAGGGATTTAGTTTGGCTATAAAAAAAAATTTCTGCCGATTTTACAAACCTCTTCCGAAAACTCAATATAAATCTTTTGCACGGGTTACCTTGATTCTGTGCTGATTTTTTTTTATTGTGCAAGCTCAAGATAGTGCTTTTTGAGTCGATCGCCTAAAATAAACGTGACTATCGAATATGCGCTGCCTCATGTTTCTCAAAAGAAATTTTATTCTTCATTGCCATATGATTTTCACATGCTTCTGAAATAGCTACGGGAGTATGGAGACGTTTTTTCTTAAAAAGTCCACCGAAAATGTGGTTTTATGAAATGCTGGTACTAGACCCAGTTGCCATATTTTTAGGCAGCCCAAAGACAGAACCTACAAACACTAGAACGCTGCCTTAACACGCAAAGCTACGGGCCCCATATTGGCAAATTACTAAAAAAAAAAACCAGTATGCAGGAAATAAACTTAGAAATTTACAATTTTCTATTACTTAAATCTATGTCAGAAAGCTATTAAATTAGTGCATTTATACCTATTTTATACCTATTTTATTTGATGCTGGACTTTTCCCTTGAAGCAAAGTTTCGAATCAATTATAAAACCGCATCTCACCCAGATCAAAAACCTTTTTTTCAAAAATCCAATAGTACTTAAAATACTCAAGCCCCTTTGAACGCCATCCACGTTTAAGTGTGAATTCCGTTGCAAACAAAATTGAATCATGAAATCAGTGATGCGAAATAAGCCCCAAAAACGTCGTAACAGTGCAACCATGGCATCATCTCTTTACAAGCTTTAACATTTTACCGGCTAAAACCGCACTGGCATCATACAGCTGACGACTCAAAGCGGCAAATCGAATAAAATCAAATCAACCAATGAATAAATTTAATAAGTTCGAATGAAGACCTTTCTTCGTTTCCCGGCTGCGGTCAGGGGACCTCCCTGAGGATTTCGGCACAATGCTCCCGAAATCAAATCAGGAAATTTGCAAATCAACCAACAGAACCAGAACATGCAGCGGTAACGAAAGTTTCAAGTGACCGAAACTACATAGTGATTCGCTTGTGCAGTAGAACCCTCATCTAATGGAGTTTATCTGTGTTTGAACAGGTTAGTATGGGTTCTGATACAATGAAAGAGAAACGACATTACACAAAACTCAGTTGAATGCATCACTAAAAATCACAGAAAAAATATTCTCCTACTGAATATTAAATGCAAGCAGCTATTAAGTTTTTTTTTGGAAACTAATGAAAGGCGATTTGATAATTTCAGCAAAAGGAAGCTTTGTTTAGATCCCATGCCCTGAAATAAATATTAAAATCTATGAAAATAGCTGTATTTACTTCAAAGTCTCTGAATGTTTGTCGACAATTTCCAATTATTTCAATCTAAAGCACTCTTAATCTCCGTTAGATATGTAAATAATATTCAAGTGCGCACGTGCATCGGTGTGGGATATAATTCTCGATTTAAACCCTCCGCGATAAAATCCTTAGTACAATTTGTATTCACCTTGAAAATTATGCCAGGGATATTATAACAGGACCTTATAGAAACGGAAACCGAATTTCCTATATTTTCACTGTTGCCATTAAAACGTGCAAGGAACAGTTTGAATTCAAGATAAAATTCAATGAGTTCTATGCAACTCAAGAAGATTTACATTTCTCGTATACACGAGGGTGCAGTGTTCAAAGCGTGAAGGACCTTTCGCTACTATCTCATCCTTGCAGATGTGAGTACAATCCCAAAAATATATTCGACAAGGGATAGTACATGAAACGTTTTCTGTATCCAACCCACCTAAACGGACTATGCTTTATTCGATTGCGCCAAGCAACGACGAGGAGAAAAAATGTGAATAGAGAAGAATATAGAGAGTAATAATCACTTTCACCCTTTTGTGACGATTCGAAAATGAAAATTGGTATGGGTTAACGTGTTGGCGAAATATTTTGAAGGTTTTTAATTTAGCGGATTTGGGAGGCTGGAGACCCTTTATTTCGATAAAAAAAAAAAGTGGCAGTGGAAAATTCATCCCTATCATTGACTCGCACACTTAAGAAGCTTACACGGCGGTGCAGCCACTCCTTCTGCGGATGAAGGATATTACCGATGTGATGCTAATTTAATTTAATCAAACATGCTCAAACAAACAATTCTATCTATTGAAGACAGTGTTTGAACCTGCAATAAAAAAAGTTGACTTAGTTTCGGTGTAGTACACTCATCATAATCTCAGTGAAAATCATATTGATTTTCATAAAATCAGTACAAAAAGAAACTTAAAATATTAATTTTGTCACATTTAAATACACCCTGTTCTAATACACCCTGCTATCCAAAGCACGTGGTTCCATACTGTAAACAAATGTATTACTCATCCATTTTCCGGGTCTTCCATATTCACTGAGTATACATGTGGTGACGCTACTGGCATCCACCGCTTAGTGTTTCCCTTCGATTACGTCATCTAAACTTCGGACGTAAACGTATCGTCCACCCTCAATGCGCACCATCTTAATCTTGGCGAAATGCCGTAAAAAGTCCTTGCTACAAAGCACAACCGAAAACGACCACATGGATCGGTACAGCACAACAGCCGAAATCCTGTTCGGAACCCTTGGGTCGGTGTTCGGCTACAAAACCTTAAACAACCCCAAGCAAAACAACAATACAACCGGCAAGAAACACACGGGACTCAGGGATGTTTGTTATGCTTCGAAAGTGCTCTTGTGAACGTGCTTGCAGCTATAATTGGAATCGAAAGTATGCGAACAGAATAATGTAAAACGACGGAATGGATTTATTAACTATTATACATATGTTCTGAGTGGAAAAGTTGAAAATTTTACCTACTAGTTAAATTTCAACATAACTGCAAATTACTTTTGTAAAATTATGATAGGAAAATATCAATATTTTAAGACTAGATGTAAATATAGATTTTTCTATTATTCATTTAGAAATTCTAAGATTTTTCAGCATCTGCAATAATTTTATAACGTCCCGTTAACGCCGAAAAGAATTTATGTGGAGTTAAATAATATTGATAATTAATAACCTTTCTTAATACATAGTTGATATTAACTATTCCGCCAGCAAAAATTTCTCTAAAAAAAAAATAAAAAACAATTTTTCAGTATGTTTAAACATTCAAAGGTTTCTTTTTCCCCTCATGCACTGTATTTATTGCAAAAATGTCGAACGAATTTCTCCGTTAAGTACAGGATGCCTTATAGTGCAATTCACCCTCTTGTCGTATCGAACATGTTTTCCATATAATTCGGAATATCTGGCGCGCTTGTTCACTACCGCCGTGGGTGGGGGTTCCTAACGGTGACTACCCTCGTCATCAATGCTCCCGTCGTGTCCTCGCCACCCGCTACTTTGTCGCTGCTTGTGTCGAGTCGTGAACGCACAAGGGTGAAATAATGGCTGAAATGGATCCTTGCTCCGTTCCATGTGTGCATGCTCGCGAAGGGTGGTGCGGCATGTGACCAAGTTCACCGGCGTCTATGCACGAAACATTATTTTCTCGACTCGCCACCGATTAGAGTCCTTTCAACTCTTTACGAGTCGCAACAATTCTCGCGAATTTTTCTCTAATTTTCGCGCGTTTCGAGGCGCGAAAGCCTAGCACGTGAGTGCGGGTGCATTGTGTGCGGGCCAGTTTTTGCCCGGGCTTTAATTCACCTGTCGCTGGTGGCTAAGACATGCGCAACGGCCGGCGTGGATCTATCGCAAAGTGTTAGTGATAGTGAAAGTGAGGTTAAGTGCCGTCCGTTTCCTCGTAACTTGTAACAAAGAACTCGTGCGTGTAATGATCTGAGGCGAAAATGGAGGAGTCGGACGAAGAAGTGGTCCAGCGCATGGAACTGCTCGAGGGAAACTATCAATTGTTCAAACAATGGATTCCATCTGCACCGCGTTTTTGGCAGGCACCGACTAAGATCGTTGTGAAATATGCCATTGTCAGGTATGCTCATAATCCATTAGTCATTGTTTTGGTTACTCGTGGTAAAGGGCATTCAACTAATCATAAATATTGATGTTGTATCGCATGTTACCGATACAATGGTCGGTTTGAATATTATCTACAATCTCTACGATGAAATTCGTTGAGAATAAAACTGCCCATCTTTGTTTGTTTTCATATTAAACTGTACAATGTGCTTCAAAATGTTTGCGATGTTGCTATCCGCGGGCGTAAAGTTTGTAAGCAATGTTTCTTTTTTTCAAGTAATAATTATACTTCTAAGTACACATACTTTAGCCCAAAAGCAACTCACTTAATCCCAAGAAAATATGAAAAAAATATGCATTTAAAAAATTTGTCCACTAGTAGACATTTATGATCCGTGTTAATTGTGGGTGTTATTTATACCACCGTCAGCTGTTTGACCTGAACTTTCCATACTCGGTGAAGCTAAGGGCCCAACTCATCCATGATAGCGAAGTGATGGCTGCTGTTGAGGCGTTTTGGGAGAGTAAAGACAATATATTTTTTTCTAAGGGTATCCTGGGTTTTGAAAAAATAAAGACTAAAAGTATTAACATGTTAGGAGACTTTGTTGAAAAATACTTTTTTTTAAGTTTAATCATCTTGGTTCATATTCATTATCATTACTTTTGAAATAACCCTCGTAATTACTAGAAATACAGCTGGAGCTTGAACTGATTGGCGTTGAAATGTATGTATTACCCTTCGAGCTACGTGCTCTTATGAAAAAGCCAGCCCTTAAGGTGAAAAAATTGCTTTTATCAAAATATCAGTAATACAGTCGGAAAAATTCGATGCTAGTAACGCAACAGTAGCAAATGTTAAGCTATCTACTTGGCAACCAGATGACACAAAGTACGCGTTCAAGGCAAGTGTTAATGGTTAAAGCTACATTGACGGCCACTTATGGACGAGACACGGAGAGATAGCTTGCATGAGCTGTTACTTTTCTGTGAATCACTCAGTGCAGAAATTGGGAGATGGTCTCAGTTCATTAGAGAACACTCTCCGTCACATTATTGGCAATGGCATAGTAGAGGGCAACTTCAATGTTAAGGCTTTGTAGTCACCCCCTACTATGATATTACCTACAATACAAAGCTTATAGTACGGATGAACCTTCTGTTGCTAAGCAAGGTCTCCACGCTGTCAAACTCCGAGGGCCCTGTACTAAAATACCTATTTCCTAAGTCACAATAGCATCGGAAAGACTGATGGCCCTCGTGCGAAATTGAGAGTGGAGTAAGAACAAGCCCATGCAACACCGCTCTTTCTAAAAAACGTTTAGCTGGTAATGGTGTTACTATATCTGAGCGTAGAGGGAAAATGTCTACTTATTTCAGCCTCATTGAACCATGAAGCAGTTGAGAGTGATGTTACTAGAACCATGTGGTGAATTTTCAGCCTCCGATGCCTCAACACCCGGTTGGAAACCTTTCCGTGGAAGGAAATAAGCCAGACCATCGTATTATCGTCAACTAACCGGATGTTCCGCTATTTATGGAAGAGGAGCCAAAAAACGCGGAAGCCAAAACAATGAATCAAAAATCACCAAACTTTGATGAAGTACCGGGAAAGGCACTCATTCTTATGATAGAAAGTCAACCGCGACTACAACTGGATTTCGATAGTTCCTATTTACACCAGAGATTTTGTCAATGCAGTGGAAAGTGATTCGACTCTGCAAACAAGCTTCTTCAGGGGCTACTCAAACCGCGGCTGCAATCAGGAATAAGATCAGCTGGTGACCGTTGCGAAAAGTAGCACATTTTTGAGAATATATATCCAACTGTAGACGCCATCTTAGAGGTTGTTGGGGTATTAGCAAGGGCAGAAGAGGCATACCACTGCACTAGACCGGATGTGCTGCTTCTGACGCTGGATATGCAAAATGTCTTCAATGCAACGAGTTGGGCAGACATATTTTGGTCTCTAGAGTATAATTTCTAAATTTCTGACAAATGTTTGGTGTGATGCGGGTCTACCTGAGGTACCAATAGCTGCTTTTTGAGTCATAGACTCAGATGCAGTGGACGGGTCCATCCTCTGGATTATAGTTGACAATGAACTGCCGCGGCTGGAAACGCGAATAGATATGTTAGAAGTAATTACTTTAAAAGCAGCCAAATTTTCCCAACTCAAATTTAACCGAGTAATGAGAATGTTGGAACGATGGTGGGAGCTGTGTTGAACTGAGATTTTCATGCTCTCTAAGCGGAGAATACCGGCTATCATTCCTTTTTCGATGAATTCTACAGGGTTTGAAACATGCAAACATCCTAAGCTTAGCTACTAACTTGTGAAGCCATCAACTCACTGAGTATGCTGATAACCAACATCGGTAGACCTAGCTAGGCAAGGAGGAGGCTGCTAATGGCGCCGACTATCTGAATCCTGCTGTATGAACGGAACTATGAGTAGTTGCTTTCCAAACTGGCAAATTGAAAGCGACAATTTCCAGAATCTAGCGTTGAGACACCCGCTATATCGCCTGTAGCTAGCGCATGGTGTTGGAAATGACCCAATCAATACATATAATAGACGGACAGAACAGGAACTTTACCGCACACATGTGCAGGCGTTTCAACTGTGGTGAAAACACTGGACGGTAGGCAACAACGTTCTTTAGATAGCGTGACTATGACGCTTATGGGCCCATCGGTTTACCGTGGCCACGCAAAGATAAACTTCTACCTGTGCTTGTAACACGGTCACGCGTAGCGAGCGTAACTTGTGCGTAACGAGGACAACTGACACTTAGCCTCAGCAAATATAGAGAAAATAATGCGCACATAGCTAGAATAGGTTCGTTATAGTAGAAGTAAACTTCTGAAGTGAGATGGATTTTTCCTTTTCTTAAGCACCTTCTGAAAAATGATTGACATCTACAACTTAAAAAAAACTATGTCTGGTACTCAAAAACCAGACTTTCATACTAATGGTAGCGTGAACCCCTTCTATCTGGCAAATAATAAAAACAGTTCGCCAGTTGAAGAAATGAGGAACTGATCAAAAATAATTCACATATTTTTATGGGACATAAGTAAGCTTACTAATACATGTCAGTACTGATGATGTTTCCGAAAGTCATGTTAACATAACAGCCCAAAAAGCGGTATCGTGCAAATGCGGCGGTGTTCCAGAGATGATTGTCAGTAATACCTGCTATTACCCAAACTACCATTTGTTAAATACATCAAAATAACCTTTGGCAATCATCTGCTTTTTTCAAATGCTAGGGAATTTATGTAACATCAACCTTACCAGCGCTCATGTGGCCATGAACGGGCCAGTCATGGCTCTGAAATTGAACAGGTTGTCCGTAGCAGCATAGGAGGGAAAAAGACATATGACGGCAGTATGCTTATTTTCGTGGCATTTTGTAATGAGTCTAGTCGTCTAGTTTCAGCGAATCCAGAAAGACTGGATATATGGTACAAATAAATAAATAAAGATGTCAAGTACTACTTTCAAAAGAAAAATAGATGAAGAAATGTAAGTATTTGTCAATAGCTTCCTGAAAAGCCAAAAGGGTATTTGCAGGCAGATCCATCTCAAAATTAGTACAGAGAGTATGGTGGAAGCTGAAAGTGATTTAGTTTAGAGGTGGGCTGCGACGAAAAAAATCTGTATCAAGGACAAGTTGATACTGTTACGTCTTTGTCACTGATACTCTGACCTGATACTTTCTGTCACTGATACTTTTGACCACGGATACTTTTTATGGCTGATACTTTTTATGATCGGCATCCACGAACCGATCAAACAGCGCGTTGTTTTCCGTAAATGAACATTTTCGGCACGTATACTGTCAGCGAAATCAAATTGAGCTTGTGGATTGTATGTTTTACTATTGTGCATGCATCCGTCTCTACAAATGGATCCATCTATTTGAAATGTATGCTTATACACTGTATGAATACCATATCAAGAGGATGTATCAAGTACAAGTTGATATTGCTACTTTTATCACTGATCCTTTTTGAATCGACAACGATATGACGAGTAGAGTAGCATTCGTACAACCGTGGGATCCAAATCACACACCTATGCGCTGTAATGGTCAGGTACCATACAGCCAAGTACATTTTCGCATTAGTTTACAAGATGCATTGCATACGAATTGCTTATACATAAGAACTACAAATTTTGTAGTCTGTGATTGAATTTGATTTGGCTGGCCGTGAATGAACGTAGTATTAGCTCATTGATTCAATATTATGATTGTTACTAAAAATATTTGGTACATTGGAGATGTATAATTTTCGTGCATCAAAGACAAAGTATCGGGTTGATACAAATCGACCCATCTCTAGTCTAATAATATGTCTGCGGTGACGGGTAGAGGCCCTGAAGTAAAGGTCAAGTGACTCTAGCTGTTATGAATGTTATATGGTCACAGCATTGAAAGGCCAGTTTCCATTTGTGAACAGCTGATTCAAAGTCAACAAAAGAAGGGTTTTTTTTGCATCGGATTTTGATTGGTGATCAGAAGTGGGTATTTTACGACAACCTGAAGAAGAAAAAATGCTACGCTATGTCTGGTCAATCGTTGCTATCGACCCCAACAACAACATCAAAGCCGAATATTTATCATTTCGAGGTCATGCTCTGTATCTGGTGAGACCGAGAGGGTGTTGTGTACCATAAGCTGCAAAAACCTGGTGATCGTATTACGCGTGATCAGTATAGACTACAATTGATTCATTTTATCGTGTATTACGAGATAAACGGCTGAAATATGATCAAGGACATAACAAAGCTATTCTTTTCTATCACAACGCGCAGCCTCATGTCGCAAAAGTGGAAAAAATATCTGAAAATGTTGAAATTGAGTGTTCTATTGCCCCCGCTCTATTTTCTGGCCACTGTTGTGTACGATTGTTGCGTACACGTCAAACTGAAAAATGTCAACAATTAATTCCACTCACCGACAACAGCGACATCCCCCTCTAAGCGGGCAAAACGCAAAACATAGTAAAATAATTTTTATTTTTGAAAGACCGTTCCACACACTGACTAATTCAACTGTACGATATACCAGGGGTGTTAGTTGAAGTTTGCCGGTTTTTTCAATAAAGAAAACACTTAATTCTGAAGAAAATCTCAAAAAAAAATTTATTCAAAGTATTGACCATTGGACTGTACACATTTTGCCCATCTTTCAGGCAAATCATGGATACCATTCCAAAAAAACTTTTTCTCTTTCGAGGCAAACCATTCGACGAGCCATTTTTCGACTTCTTCAAAATTGGCGAAGCGCTGCTCTGCGAGTGAGTGTCCCATCGATGAGAAAAGGTGGTATTCAGACGGGGCAAGGTCTGGAGAGTACGGCGAGTGCGATAATATTTCCCAATTCAATGCTTTTAGAGTGCTCTTCACCACTGTAGCGTTATGAGACCCATTTTACCATGAGCGGTATAAGACCCACGGGCCCATTCCGGCCGTTTTTCGATCAACGCATGATTCAAATTGATAATTTGTTGTCGGTAGCGATCCGTATTCACCATCTCACCAGGTTTTAATAATTCGAAGTACACTGCACCACACTGGTCCCACCAAACACAGAGCTTTGTCTTACGGCCAAAGCGATTTGGCCTTGGAGTCGATGGGCCGGCCTCACCAGATGAAAGCCATGATTTTTTCCGCTTCGGGTTCTCAAAATGAATCCATTTTTTGTCCCCCGTGACAATTCGATGCAGAAAAGATTTCCTTTCGAACATTTGAAGCAGCATTTCACAAATGGTTTTTCGATTTTCCATTTGTCTATCGTTCAGTTGGTGTGGTACCCATTTTCCATACTTTTGGATCTTTCCCATGGCTTTTAAACGTTGGCAAATTGCTCCTCGGGTCACATGTAGTGTTTGTGCCAATTGTTGTTGTGGTTAGGTTGGGTCTTCATCCAACGCCTGCAATTCTTCGTCTCCGAAATTTTTTGCTGCACCAGGATGTTCGTTGTCTGTTAATTCGAAATCTCCACTTTTAAATTGACGAAACCATGTCTCACGTGTTCTAATCACTGGAACCTGTTTACCATAAGTTTCTACCAGCAACCGATGAGCTTCAAATGCTTTTTTCTTTTGATGAAATAAGAAAAGCAACGAATACCGCAAATGCGATTTACATGGAACGAAACTCGACATTTTCACTGAGGTAAACAACTATTACGTTATTATTTTGGCAAATTGTAACTTGTGCATTTTTACTAATGTTCAAAGAACATTAGTATTAAAATCGCTTCGCCGAAAATCGTCATATATATATATATATATATATATATATATATATATATATATATATATATATATATATATATATATATATATATATATATATATATATATATATATATATATATATATATATATATATATATATAGATATATCAGCAAAACGGTTAGTAGAGATAATCTCTAGAGTGGCCGATCCGATTGAGCTGAAACTTTCGGAGAACATAGATGTATATGACAGGTAGGTCCATGATTTGCTAGAATTCAGATATCTTAAACCTTTTGGCGGCGGCGGGCATTTAAATGAATTTTTAGGTACACCTATATTTCCAAGCAGTGTAACTTTTTGTTGAAAAAGAGTACTAGGAATGAAAACTTATTATGTTTATAGTTTGTTTATGATAAAGAATTGAAAATTTTGAGCCAGGTGTAGGCGCTGAGTGCCTAAAAGTAGGCAAGGATATTTTTTCAAATTTTGATTTGTCATAACTTCTAAGAAAAACAATGGATCGTCGTGAAATTTGTAGAGCGTATTGATGTAAGCTAGAATTTAACACACATGGACTTTCAGGACCGTGCGGGCAACTCTGTAGCTACAGCAGGCTCCTGCAAACAAATCCTTCAAATCATCGAGTCTCCTGAAAAATTTTTGATTTTTGAAAATAAATTCAAACTATTGATAAATTTTGACTTTTTTCCACCAAGTCAAATAATAATTTCAAAAATTCCGCGGTAAATAAGAACGGCAACCCATGATCAAATTAACTCTATTTTCAGCACCCAAAACTTCTGTTCACGAGAACTGACAATCGAATAATGCGATCAATATGAAATTTACAGAACATGTTGGCATTAACTAGGACCAGGTCTGATAGAAGCGATTTTAAAATACGGGCAATACTGTGATAGTGGTGTCATTTGGAAAAATCACTGAGAAAAAAAACTGGTTTTTGGCCTATAGCTTCCGATTTAGCCACCAGATTTTAACAAAATTCACGCAGTAGGTGAACCTTACTCTAAGATAGATTTCATAGAAATTTGGTTGAAAAATTAGTATATGGACGGTAGCTACGGCAATTTTTGTCTCTTAAATATTGTAAATTTGCTCAGGAAAATAAAGGTTTTCCCCCTATAACTTCCGATGCAGTGATGAAATCAAAACGAAATTCATGTGAAAAACATATCTTGTTGCGTTTCTAATTCTGTAGAAATTTGGTTGAAAAACCGTGAAAGAGTTGCCAGCTATGATGAATTTTGTAATTTATTGACATTTCTTTATAGAGCGATGTTGTCATAAAATTTCCACGTGGGAATGATCCTGCAAAGGCAAATAACATCAAAAATTTAAAAAGTTTGGACGATGGTAACCCTAAAATTTAATTCACTCCTATAACTTACAGCGCGGACATTCAATCGAAACGAAATTCATAGGGTGAGTTTAACACAACGTGAAGCAGCTATGGTGCTAGCACATGATTGCCAGCACCGGACAATTTCGTAAATATCGCACCAACAGGTGCTTCCATTTTCTATTCATAAGCAAACTATTTACAATAAAATAAGCAACCGATATTTAAATATTCCGAGCTTTGGAAATTTTATTATTTGTTACTTGAACCTATAATCGAGTTTATTAGCTTATCCATCTGCATAATCCCCCTTCTATGGTAAGCATAATTTATGACAAACGACTTCGATTATATAAAAGCACTAAAAGATTATATAAAAGCAAAGCATCTAATTTATATATCTATATGCTTTTAGAATCGTCAAAAATTGGTTCAACTGCACCAAGTTGTTTATATAATGTTATTTTATTTGAATAAAGCTCTTTGCCCTATAGCCTCCAGTACAGTCATGGTATCATAACGAAATTCATACGACAAATTTAAATTATTGTAGACAATATTCAGTATACATCTATTTTGAAAAACAATTATAGGGCTGCCAGCTATGATTGTCTTTGTATTTTTTGAAATAGCTTTAGTAAGCGATTTTATCATAAAATTTTCAAATCGTAGTGGTCTTGTAGTGAAAATACACACCAAATACTAAGATCTAGAAAGTTTGAAAGCTCTTGCGAATGGTAACCCTAAATTGCTTTGTATCCCTATTACTTTCAATGCAGTGATCGGATCAACACGAAATTCGCAGAGCAGGTTGACTTCAACGTGAGGCAGATAGGACTGCTAGCAGGAGGTGTTTTTGTTATTTTGTTTTCTCTGATTACTGGTCGTTCTGACAGAAGCAGCACGATTTTGCAGCTCACTGGTTCACTTTTTTCGAAGAAATCGAAAATAGGCTCCTAACTTTGAATCGCTTCAAAATACGAAGGACATGAAAAATAATTTGAAAAATAAAAAATCGTTTTGAAATAAATGCAGTTTTCACAAATAGAAATCGGAGCAAACTAATTTGTACTCCCAAAAGTACTACAGCCTTGGGTCCTAGCTGCAAAAGCACCTATATCTTCTAAACGAGTGTTGAATCAGAAAAAGTAAATAGTTTCGAAATCGATTCAGAAAGCCAAGAAAATAAGGAATATTTTTTTAAATTGGGTTCGGAGTTTCGAAGAAATTAAATGAGAAGAAGTAAATCTTTAAAAAACGAGAAAGTATAAAAAGTAAAGTAATCACAAAACAAATTTTGTCAGCTTTAGAAGCTGAAATTGGTAGAGAGCGTCATTCACAAATTTACAATCAATTGGTGTCAGGTACCTATTCAGAGCTAGGTTATTTCAAAGCTCGTTTCTTCGTCCGAAGAACTTGGGTTCGAAGCACTAGAGGCCAGTGCTCCACCCACTAGACTAAACGAGCTAGTGTATTTTTTGAGATTCTAGAATATTACATATTATTGACTGAGAGCTAAGTTTTTGCCAAATTGAAAATAAAACTTTTGAATAAAAAGTTTTGTTTTTCGTGTATCCGCTCCTACATTATAGTAGTATATATAAAATATTATTATATAAATTTTATTATATAATTATAATTTTACAATTTCCCACTTAAAATTTATTTCATTTGTTACAGGTAAGGACCATACTAAATGGAAACAGTTTCCTAAAAATGAGTTACACATACTTCTTGTAAGTAGAAAATCAAAAAAAGTATCAGGTTACAATTTTCGGATAAGTTACGATTAGCACGAAGAGAAGTTTATTTCCGTATACCTTTTTATTTTTCACTTTAATGTTTTCTCAGTGACACCGTAGAGTACGATTTCCTAAAATTATGTGGTTCTTAAAAGTGCGCATCTTTAATAAAAATGTTTTGACTAGGTTACAATTATTATACAAATTGAACAAAGCCCTTCCCAGTGAAGAAATATTTTTTCTTGCAGTAAATGAGTTTCGTACTCCTGTCATTAGCTGAGAGTATGTAATTCTCTTTTTCACTATATTCTTCAATATATCTTTCGACTGCGGGAATATATTTTCATTAAGTCTTTTTGCTTTCTGAGGGTATTTTCATTTCCACTTGAAGACAAGTGTTAAACCATTTTTCTTCATATTTCCTATTGTCCGCTAACTGGAAATTAGATGGAATCTTTAGTACAATATCTCTTAATGTAAATAAAGGTAAATCGCCTGGTGCGAGCATAATTATTAATACACCTAAACATTTAGCTGCTCTTCTATCCAATCTCATCGGAAATTTAGCTGAAAGTGCATTCTAGCTTATGCATTCATACCTTCGTTACTAAAATTACAGAAAAAATGAAAATGAAAGTGGAAAAGCTCATATCTACATACATATATTAAACAAAGTCGGGCTAGTTACACCATTTATAACTCGAGAACGGCTGGACCAATTTTTATCATCTTTGATTTGTTGGATTTGTTGGAAAATTCAAAAGAAAAAAATGTTTGAAGAAAATTAATTTTCTCATAAATTTAGATCCATATATAACGCTATTGAGCAAGCTCTGCAGACTTGCTCCGCCATTTTATAGTGTTATTTACAATTCCGCAAACCAGAAGATCTAATCTTTCACCACAAAGCCGTAATGCAATTAGACTTCGGAATATTGCGAATCAACTCACTGGAGATGAACAAGAAATCGAATGGAAAGAACGCCGGTTAGTACCCAACGAGAATAGTAATAGGTTAATCACAATACAGCGTCTTCCGCTGCGGCCAACGCAGTGCTCCACAGAGGGAGGCGTGAATGCCGCAGTTAAATTTGGTGAATCACAATGCAGCGACAATGTCGCTGTCAATGCAATGCAAGGCACCAACCAAATTATTTTTTTCTTTTCTTATGTATTGCTACGAGGATTAGGTTGGCTTATCACTATACACATCAGCCATCGCTTGTCTATTCCACCAGACCATTCAACCTAATTCAAACAGAGTTTATTCAACCTAGTGGTGATGCCAACCTATGGTAGGTATCACCGCTAGCGGTGCGGTAAAATTAGAAATTTTGCAAATTCCACCGCTGCCGCAAATTCAGCCGCAGCCATTGTGCGCGTTACCATACAAAACAGTGCATTCTAATTTTTTGACCGCACTTTGCCGCAGCCCACTGCTTTGCTGCAGTGGAAAACGCTGTATTGTGATTAACCTATAATTCGTAAACATACTCTCCATAAGCGTTCCGTATAATAGTATCGTCTACAGCGGACGTTTAGTCCGCGGACTAAACACCAAATTCCACCTAAATTTTTTAGTCCACGTGCTGTAGACACTCGTGGACCGACCTAAATTTAGGTCGGTCCACGATTTCAAGCGACCTGATCTAAATATAGGTCGTGGACTATAATCGTTGTAAACACACGCGACCTAAACATTGATTTTTGTGCGACTATTAATAATGTATGTATGTTGAATATAAGCTCATAACATTCCCCTTTGACACAAAATCATTGAAATAAACATGTTTGAGAGACAAATGAAGCGATAAATACAGTGCATGAAGGAAAATTAAACTAAATGACAGCTGTCATATACGGACGAGGACTAAATTCCACCTAAGCAAATTTTAGGTCGGGTTCGTTGTAAACACCTGAGGACTAAGTTCATTTAGTCCGCGCTTTAGGTCAGGTCACTTTTGGTCCGACTGGTGTAAACCGGTAAATGCAAAAAAATACCCGGTTCATTTCATTTTAACATTGGATATCGTAGGCTGTCAAGGGGAACTTTGAGCTTTCAGCTTTATAGCTTTATAAAAAGAACTTTATGTACATTGTATTATATAAATGCTATTGAAAAATTATTTGAAGTGGGGAGTGAAAAAATTTCTGTTGATGAATACTCCGCGTGTGGGATAAATCTAGTTTTGAATAAGTAAGTGAAATTTCAGATGAGGATGAAACTATTATTTGATTTGCTGGAGTGCAAAGGGAGCTGGGGTAGTAATAATTTGAAAAAAAAATCAGCCGGAAGTTGCATTCATTTATTCATCCCTAAAAATTCAAATTATTTCCCTTTCAAATATAACAAGTATTTAATGTTATTGTTCTGGATTTCCACATCACAATTTAACATTTTCGATATTTCCCACCATTCCATTTTCTTTAAACTATTTTGGCCACTCAACGAGATCTTAAAGCCGTTGTAAATTGAAAATTCCTACCTTCGCTTGTAGGAAACAGAGTATGACCACGATTCGGCGCCATTTTTGAAATCAAGAACTGTCAAAATATGTCCAGGCTGATAGCCAAGCGAACGGCATGCCATTCATGACATGCTACCAAATATGGAATGCTATCAACTGTCTCGTCTAGCCATTTCCATGGCAAGTTGAATGGCATGCCATGGGAGATGGCAAGTGGAGACAGCCTGTGCAGCTTGGGCTGGGGGTTGATCATACTTCTGCTACAGCGTAAGAAGTTAGTTCCTAACCAGCGTACCAACTCCGTATATGTATAGGGACCAAAAATCCGGTGATCTAACCTGAGATTTTATTGTTGGTCAGCCTGGAAAGTTGGAAGAAATCGCATGGAACAGAAAGAGATGCAATATTGTTACGGAACAGCATTGCCGCCACCACGCGCACACACAGCTACAGATATTGCGAATGCCATGCTGCATTCGATAGTCAAGTGCATTGCATGGCCATCCAAAACAGGCTATGTATATGCGTTTGATTTTCGAATGTTGCATTGCATTGCATTAGGGGTCACTGGCCTGATCGCAGTTGATTTGCAACGAAACTTGAATCAGCTGCGTTATCAGGCCAATGAAACTGATCATGTGGGTTGTTGGTTGTGTGTGCTGTGCAACAGGTGGATAGCTGATAACGGCTGGTCAGCAACGGGACGTGGCGGATCGCTGGGATGGAAAGGCTGACTGCTCGGCAGTCAGGTTGGAGATTGAATTCGCGGCGGCAGCTGCCGCTGCCGTCGTGATAATTTCATCGTTGCAATTTCAGTTTAATTTAACGAGAAAGAAATTTGCGTGCGTGCGAAAGTCTGTCGCAACCAATTTGCGAAAAATCCAAAACGGAAGACTAAAAGAAATCGAGGTGTTTTTGGGGTTGAATTTTGGCGCTGAACCGAAAAGGTTGTTTTTTTGAGATTGTCGAGCGACGGAGTTAGTCGAAGTTTCCCTGAGTTTATACTGGAAGCTATTCGTCGGAAAATTGAAACAGGGGAGTAGCAGCTGTCGGCGTGTGCTAAGAAAAAATTAGAAATTTGAAGTTGTCGTCTCAAGGTGGTGAGATTGTGTTCTTTTGTGCTGGTAGAGCGCGAATATCGGTCAAAGTTATTTGTGGTTACATTGAAGAGTGAAATAATAACAATTTTCATCAGAAGGATTATCAAGTGTTGTTTGGATTAACAGTTTGTACGAACAAACAAGTGTGTGATCCTTGCCACGAAAATAACCAGAAAAAGTTTTTTGGCGCGAGTTTTTAAGAAAAATTAATAAATAAAAAAATGAAATCCATAACTGCAGTTTGTGCGACAGGTGCATTCGTTACGGCAGTTAGTAATGGTTGTTTTGAGAATTTGTGACGGCGAAAATGCCGAAATCCAAATGTATTTATCCAAAACTGAAAAACCTCGTATCGTTTATGTCGAAAAATCAAGGAGCTAGAAACTCATCCGGCTATTAATAGTTTTGATGCTGCAGGAGCTTTGGATGACGAGTCACCAACGCAGCAAATTGAAAATGTTTTAATAGATGGACCGGGACATTTAATGAGTCCGAGTTCACTTAATCAGCGACAACCTCTATCTGATCGTCCCAACCCGAATACAATCCTATAGTCCAGTGCTCACAGTAGCCGCTTAGTATATCTACCGAGACTGCTGATAGTATCCTGCATTCATTTTCATCGTCACATGCAACACAGGAAGCCGAACATATTTTATTTTTCTTTTTGTTTATATAATAATAGCATGAAGTAAACTGTTCATAGTGAATCTGAAATTTCTCAGGCTTATATTTTCTTTATAATTTTGTTGAAATTTATTTATAATTTCTTATACGAGATGAAATCGGTAAACCGGGTTAGAATTGCTTTTTTTTAGTTTAGTTACAGTGCCCGGTTCAAGTCTGAAAGTTCCAGTGGATCCCGTACCACGGTCGACCGTCGTCTGGACTCCCTGGTGAGTAATTTTTGTATTTATATATATTTGTATTCATTTTTTTTTATTTAAAGACACTTGCTTAAAATTGAATTTTTAGTTTGTATTATTTGTTTCTTGAAACAGTTGGTAATTTAAAATCTGTTTTATAGTTTATTTGTATATTGATTTATTTGGATTTTTGAATTTTCATATTATATGATTTGTTCTCCTATACTTTTGGTTTTCTTATTTGGGATGATCAGTGGAATGACGGAATATTAATTTCAGGCTTATAAGTTCAGTGGAGCCATGTGTGGGCTCCTTTTTTCCTCTTCCCGATAGGTTTATCCTTATGTTGTGTTTTCGTTTTTATTTTTTTTTATGCATGACACAGCTAGAGCTTGACCTGCCCCTTCAATTACCCACGACACCGGTGACTAGCCGGCACCATTAGTCATGCAAGGGTAGCAGGTCAGGCTAAAATTTCTGTTGTGGTGGCGGCTGTTCACAGCTGTTCCGCAACAATATACGATTTGAAAACTACATACTCAGGCTAGATTTTTCGCTGCTCACATACAGCTCACTCTCGCAAAAAATACCAGCAAACTCTCAGGTTGCTTTGACAGATAATGCATTGCGTAATTGGAGGCACAATTTCAAGGTCAAAGTGTTGGGGAAATGGAATAAGTTGGTACGCTGGTTGTTACGCTGTCCTTCTGCGCCGTTCATTGGAAATTCCAACAGTGTATTCTCGCATTAAACTTCACTTAGGGGAATTTGTGCTGCTGCTTGGACCGGCGCCCAAGCTTGCTTCTGCATGACTCTTAATACATTTTACATACAAAGGGCTATACATTTTGCTTACCTGTGATGATTTGAAATGCTCTGAAATTTTCATCTTTCCGTTTTATATAGCAAACATTACCTAAGCCAATGTATGCTTCAAAGTTCTTTTTCCCTTATTTTTGCGAGTAATGTTCATAGGTATATCATGGTCTTTTTGGAAAAGAGCTTTTGAGCGTTACATCTGCATTACAGAGAATGTTTGCTGCATGGATGCTGCTAGAATGCATTACAGCGATTCACGTTGTGTATGTCCTGACTTCGTGCTTCACAAAGACAAGAGCAAAGAGAGACAGTGCGTCCAACGGCTCAGTTGGCAATCACATATTATCGAGCTTATCGTGCAGATCAACAACGTCGTGCAAGAAGAAATGCTTTTTGTATCACAAGGTGTTTCAATGAAGGTAAACGACTGGAGTGCAATCCATCCAGCAAATAATTTAACAGAAAGTAGTGCAATAATGCTGCATAAATCACTTTGATTCGCTTCAATAAAGCAAAAGCCTTACTGCCAAGTGGTTACATTTATTTCAATGTTATTAAAATACTTCTCATTTTGATTTTCGCACATTTATTGAACTTAATTCATTTTGATCTAAACAAAAAACTGAATTTAATTCAGTTAATAAGTTAAAATAACATTTATTGACTCAGGGGCGGTTCGAAGCTCACCGGGTCAGCTAATATATATATATATATATATATATATATATATATATATATATATATATATATATATATATATATATATATATATATATATATATATATATATATATATACTATATATATATATATATATAGTATATATATATATATATATATATATATATATATATATATGTATATATATATATATATATATATATACTATATATATATATATATATATATATATATATATATATATATATATATATATATATTTATATATATATATATGTATATATATCTATATATAATATATATATATATATATTATATATATATATATATATATATATATATTTATATATATATATATATATATATATATATATATATATATATATATATATATATATATATATATATATATATATATATATATATATATATATATATATATATATATATATATATATATATATATATATATATATATATATATATATATATATATATATATATATCTATATATATATATATATATATATATAAATCAAAGTACATATGTGTGTTTGTCCTGAATTATTAATACACCCTTCGTCCGATCGATATGAAACTTAACGGCATTCTTAAGTACACTCCGGCAAAGGTTTTTGTGCAGGTTTCTTCAATATACCACGACTTTGCAACAAAAGTTTCCATGAAAAAGATGATATTTGGAATGGGAAATTGAAAAGGAAAGATGTTCTGTTGCCACGTTTTCCATTGACTCCAAGAGATATGCAATTTGGGTTCAAACATTTACAGTTTTCTTTGCGTTCAGGTGCTTTTGCAATGACCAGCATCAAAGCACAAGGATAACCGCTGGAAGTGTGTGGACTAGATTTAGATAATCCGTGCTTCCCACATGGACAACTCCGGCTCACGCGTCGGAAATCCGTCTGATTTACTCGTGTACTCACCAGACGGAAAAACAAAAAAAAAACATATCGTGTATGTACAAGCACTCAAATAAGTAAATAGAATTAAAACGTTATAATTAAATTGTTTGTTATCATAACGAGTCTCCTCGAACTTTTTTTCTTCGGAAATCGCAGCAACGCGTGACGGGTCAGTTAGTTTTTACTAAATGTTAAACGAACAAAGTATGTGTATCTATGATATTTCTGAATCGCAGTATAGCTTAAGGACGATACTCATATTACAATAGAAACATCAGTATGAGCCCTATTTCACTTGACCTGACGATATTGAAAGGTTCAATTATACATGCCGCCGTAGCTTTCAAGCGATTCCATATCAAAACATAATAATATTTTGATTTTTTGTGTTACAGTTGAACTTATCACTTCACTTAGAAACCAGGATGTTGTGCTAATTTATCATCATCATTAGTACTGGTCATAGCTCATATCTGCTTAGTTCACTATCCTATTAAAACGAAGTAACTGCATTCGTCGTAATTTAAATTTGCTTTGAATAAAGGGGCATTTCACGTGAAGCGGACAACGAAAAAAAATCGAGGTTCTGGATTTCGTTTATATTGTGCATACTGGTACTTCTAGAAGATATGAATGTGGATGCACAAGTTTTTGTTTCTATGAGGTTTAGTTGCCGAGTTATGGGCTTCTGAATAATTGACGAAATTGATAAAAGGTTTTTTTGGAAGCGGATTCTGAGATTCAAAACAAACTCTAAAAAACATTAAACATATTGATTGGTATAGAAAATTAGCTGTTCTTTTTAATGTTGAAATTAGATTTGAAAAATAATTTTTTTTTCCTGTGCGGAACCGGAAGTAGACACTTTAACTCGTGATTTGAACAATTTGGACCAGGTTAATTTTGTTTATTTTTATATCAAAATAAAGCTTAAAGTATACTTATTTTATCATAAAAGTTTTAGAATGGGATGGCCAATAGTTTAGAAGGTAGGTGAATTTCAATACATAAAAGTCGCATGGGGCGTGGTACTGAGAGCTTGCTTAGGGCAGCTAGTTGGCTCGAAAACAAAAATTGATTTGAAATGTGATTAGTAGTGCCATCTCTTATTTGAAAAAGGTTTTATTTTCCCATAAAAACCTAATTAAAATATATGACGCATATCTAATATATTTGACGCCAAGCCAATTCAAATTTTCCGTTATTTTTCGAGTTACTGTTCAACGCTTGCAAAGACTATTACTTTCGTTGATAAGTCAAAGAGTTTTAATTATGTGTATTATGTCTCCGTTCGGATATCGATGTTTCAATCCATTCGATTTGAAGTTTCATCGGAAGGCTAAAGACCTAAGAAAAATTCCAAGAATATTAGCAGAAAATAAATTATGTCGAATCTGCTGGAAAAAATTGATCGTAGAAACACCTCTAGTTATTAAAAAAAAGAACTAGTTTAAGAAACGAGAGTAAAATTGTAAAAATTGTGAAATAAATTCATTTGTCTAAACACAAGTACTCTTTTTTCTCTAAGTAAATCAGCATTATCATTTTTTAATATTTTATATTCTATATGTAAGTGATACAAGTTATATATAATAGTTTTAATACAAATATTTTGCTTTCACACTCACTAACTATCATAATCAAGCTCCCGGTACCACGCCCCATGCGACTTTTTTGTATTGAAATTCACCTACCTCGTAAACTATTGGCCATCCCATTCTAAAACTTTTATGATAAAATAAGTATACTTTAAGCTTTATTTTGTTATAAAAATAAACAAAATTAACCTGGTCCAAATTATTCAAATTACGAGTTAAAGTGTCTACTTCCGGTTCCACACAGGAAAAAAAAAATATTTGTCAAATCTAATTTCAAAATTAAAAAGAACAGCTAATTTTCTATACCAATCAATATGTTTAATGTTTTTTAGAGTTTGTTTTGAATCTCAGAATCCGCTTCCAAAAAAACCTTTTATCAATTTCGTCAATTATTCAGAAGCCCATAACTCGGCAACTAAACCTCATAGAAACAAAAACTTGTGCATCCACATTCATATCTTCTAGAAGTACCATTATGCACAATATAAACGAAATCCAGAACCTCGATTTTTTTTCGTTGTCCGCTTCACGTGAAATGCCCCTAAAGCAACTTGAATCTATTTGCAAATATTGTCCCCTGCTATCGATGCAAATAGCAAACGACAATGGCTATAAATTTTCAAAGTTTGACATTTCAATTTCAGCGCCCGATACTGAGAATTTAATTTGAAAATTCCTGCTCCCAAGTTGCTTGCGTTCTTTGTTCCATCGTGAATGTCGCTTACAGAACGACGAATGGATGAATAAATAATTTATATGTATTTGACTCATTCTTTAATCACGCAATATGCAAATGAAAGCCAAGAAGTGTGAAGAAAGAATAAATGTGCAGTTGCAGTGAAGCACCTGGATTCTCATACCTACACAATTTCAAGAAAAGCTTTTTAGTAACTCAGGTGTGACTTCCAGCGAAGCACTCTCATAGTTTTATAAAATATTTTGATAAGTTGAAACATCACCATTGTAAACTTAAATAATGATATTGAATTGTTTAACGCTTGTGTCTTTCTTAAGTCTCTATTGACAAGATAAATTACGTCTGATTTCCAACTTACTTCTCCCTTTTTTAATGACTTTCTCTACCCCAAGAGAACCTGTTTGACTAAGATTTGCATTTTGATCGAATCAATTCCAAGAATCTAATTTAACACCCGGCAAACTTATTCAGGAAATCAGTAGAATGAAGTGCTTTCTCATTTTCCCCGCATGTATGTAACGAGTTTATATCTTTACGCCATATGAACGCCATCAACATGCTTTCGAATCTGTTTATTGCACACAGCAAATGCGAATGTTCGAGAAATAACAAGAATAAATAAGAAGGATCAGGTGCAAAATGCGCTCCGTCGAGATTGAATGATTTTCCATTTGCATTCGTATAACTGTTTGTGTTTTTTATTACACGCTTGAATGCTGACATCTGCGAGTCCTTGTATACTGTTTGCTATTGTATAAGAAAAGATTGGTTCTATTCGTCGGAGACAACGATATTGATACTTGTTGTTCAGAATAAAAGCGAATCTTTTACGAAAAAGTAGTGTATGCTTGTATCGATGGTTGCTTCCATTACTGAAACCGATATCAGATTGTATAATGTAAATCTTCTTCAACTATCAATTTATTTTTCAACCCAAGCCCTTAGTGAAATCCTCTTGCTAGACCCTAGCAAAAAAGTTCGACTTAAATATACTTTCTTTTGAATGATATTCGTATTTTAATCACATTGAACACACCAACAATATCTCGATTGATTCATCGTCTTTTCTTAATTTGCACTTTCTCAATTTATAAATTACAAGATCTTTGGCCTTATCCTCTCTAACATTGAAGCTGTCTCCTATTAGCTGTCCCCTAATAGTTGAACTCAATTTTATTAATTGGCCGATTTTATTTGAAAGACCAAATTTTTCCTTTAAAAACCAGCTAACCTACCCTCTTCGTCAGTGATTATATAAAAATTAATCCAGCTTCTAAAAGAAAAATCAGTACTTCAAATAAAATCTTTTACTCTGAAATGCAGTTAATTAATTAGTTTAGCTGCTTTCAACGTTTTTATATTGACTCTTCCGCTTCAAAACCTTACCATATTCTTCTTGAATTGAACTCATCCCATACTCCAGTTTTCCGCTCTTGTAATTTTCTTTATTATATTGTTACATTGGTTTACTGATAGGATGAAGAATGCCCTTGATGTTAAAAATACTGCTCGATTCAAAATTTTGATTTCTCAATCTGACTAAAATTATCCCGTCTTTTCTCATGTACTTTCTTCCGCCGATAAAAAAAAAGATATAACATGCAACTAATTGAATCTTCTCTGGACTCGAACGACTATAAAAAAAATTATTTTTGTTTTGCTCCTTAAAATATACTGGATCTCTAAAATTTAACGCTATTACTGCTTCAAACCCTTGTAATGTTTGCAATATTTTGCAATGTCTGTGTTCTTCTGTTTACTATAATCAATGTATTTTGTCTTCTCATGGTGTTACTTTTATTTTGCTTGCTGTTCTCCCGTCATTCGGGACAAATCCTCTTGGAATTTAATTATTTATATCCGGATTTTGCTGTTGTTTGCCTACTTGATCTTATGGTGTTCCCAAATTGTTTGTCGAAAATTTTCCATCTTTTCGCTGTGTCCCTTTATTCATGATCATCAATCCCATTCTCTGCGTCAGAACTCTCAGAAATCTGACAAATATTATTTCCAATTTCGAATATGACGAGTGCAAACGTATTTCCTATTATCGTCTCAACTCCATTCAACTTTGCGTTTAAACTTTATTGGATCACGGTGTGTAAAACAGAATATATTATGCTCTCACCTATGTCTTCGCAACTCGGCAGCATGGCTTTGTAAAAATTCAGCTTTGTTAATCATAAGCTACTTCTAAAACACTATGGTATCTTTGAGCCCTCTATTTCCTAGATTTCTACTTAATTGAAGAATCGTACTTGTTTTGCCTCTTTCTTTGGCTTGTTGTCCTCTTTATTGTCTTTTTCTTCTGGTGTATCTCATAAATTCACCTTTTTTTTCATCAGTGGTCTTCTCGATGTTAATATGTCATCCTCTCTTATCAGTGGCGGCCCTAGCAAAAACTTTAGGTGGTGCCAGATCTCAAAGTGGCGCCCCTCTGGAACAAAATCTTAGAGTCCCTATAATATGCAGTTGCTTATCCGTGACTTAAGGTGTACGATCTAAGGGTAGGTGGCAACAATTTTTTATTTTGAATCGTTTAAAATCGTTTAAAAAAAATTACTTTTTTGGATGATTTAGTTTAAAAAAAATTTCAGACTCGTGCATCGGAAGCCAGTTACTTTCTTGTTCAATATACAGTTTTCGAAACCAAAGCTGTACACTGAAAAGTAAGTAGCCTCCGAATAAATTTTTCAAAATAAAGCACAGTGATGTCGGTCGCACATGATAACTCTAGGAAAACAGCCTGTTAATTAATGGGTTTTGAATATTTCAGGTGTTGGTTTTAAAGCTGGAAGACTGTAAACTGGCTAGGGAGTCAATGTTGCAAACATAGGCTTCTTGGTGGATTTTCCTTGTAGAGTAATAAAATGGTTTATTTCTTATTAATTTGAGGGCTTTATTTTGCGCGACTTGCAGCTTATTTTTGTGAGTTTTGGCACATTGTGTCCAAGTAGGAGCTCCATATAGTATTATTGGCTGAAGAGCCACTTTATAAATCATCGTTTTATTTTCTGTGGACATTTTAGACTTGCGATTTATCGGTGGATATAGAGCGCAAATGGCTTTAGATAATTGAGTGCACGTCTCTTCGATATGGTCTCTAAAGGTAAGTTTCTTGTCGAAGACGATTCCTAAGTATCGAGCATTGTCCGCCCAAGGGATTTCTTTGCCGAGGAAATCTATATTTCGGCTAGGTAAATGGAGTCTCTTCCTTTTACGAGAGAAGAATATAGCCGTTGTTTTTGACCGATGAATTTTAATTTTCCATCTATAATAGTACTGGTAAAATTTACCAGTTGTTCTTCCAAAGTATCGATGATTGAGCTAGCCTCGGTTGCACTTTTGTAAATACACATGTCATCAGCGAATGTTGCCATATTACAGTTGGGGTTTTGAGGTACATCTGCGGTGAATATATTGAACAAGGTAGGACTTAGGCAGGGGCCCTGGGGGACTCCAGCAGGTATGGAGAGGGCATGGGAGTACTTTTACAACAAAAGTACGAAATGACAGGAACAATGATATTATTTTCACCAGATAAATTGGGAACTGAAAATTTAAGAGCTTGTTTATGAGACCTTGATGCCATACGGTATCGGAGGCTTTCTCGATGTCCAGGGTTATAAGTCCCGTAGATTCTTTGCCATCGATCAAGTCCCTGACATTCTTATAGACCCGGAAAACTTGGTGGTTTGTAGAGTGTTTTCGAAGGAATCCAAATTGGCAATCAGGTATAATGCACGAGCTTTCTAACTTCTTATTGATCCGCCGAAGAACTACTCTCTCAAATACCTTGCTTAGAGCGGAGAGAAGGCTAATAGGACGGTAACTATCTGGTAGCTGAGGGTTCTTACCAGGTTTTAGTATTGGCACAACTACTGCGTTTTTCCAGATGATTGGGAAGTAGCTAAGATTAAGACTTGCATTAAAAATGAAATTTAGAAACACCACCGTTTTTCGGCCAAAATTTTGAGCAAAAATATTTGAAATTTTATCGTTTCCTGGAGTCTTTTTATTTTTGAGTTTAGCAACTATGTTAACGATTTCTCTTTTGGTACAAAGATCATTTAGCGTGAAATTTGAGGGGAGATTTGTTAGGTCCTTGATGCGATTTTTGACAATAGTGTCGTTTGTGTGCGTTCCAAGATGCTGCGACGTGAAGTGGGATGTTTGGAACTTCCTAGCTATTATACTGGACTTATCTTGGTCATCGAAATATAGTTGGTGGCTAGAGTCCGAGATTGGGGATAATCGAGTTTTTCGCTTCATCATTTTGGTGAATGCCCAAACGTTGTTGCTTTTGTTGCTAAGTTGGATTAGCTTAGAGTTCCAGCTTTCATTGCGCAGCACAAGAATGTGGTAGCGGACTAGATTTGTGAGACTATTGACCAATGTTTTGAGTTCGGGATTCCTCGATCTTTGCCCGAGACGTCTGAAACGGTTTCTAACAGCTATTAATCCTAGTGTTTCAGCATCGATACTTCGGGAGTGTATCGAAGACCTGGTTACTTTCATAGTGCTATTAGTAATGGCAACATGGACACTACTATAGAATGAGTCAAGTAATCTGTCTATCTATTCATTAGATTGGATTAGTGAAAGGTCACGAGAATCGAGGGTGATTAAACTATCTAAAACTCTTCTGAACTTAACCCAGTTGGTTTTCTTTTGATGATATCCGCACACACTGGTTGTATGTGGATTACTAATCTGTTCAATGCTAAAAACTACTGGGAGATGTGGCGACGAGAGGTTATTCAAAGTTATAGGCTGAGAAATATTAACTAATCCGTTGCTGACAACAAGATCAAGTGTTGATGGATTGGCTCTAAGCGAACAGTAGGTGGGCTCAGTAGGAACATTTAAGAATAAGTTCCTGGAGCAAATTGATTCAAATAAAATTTTCCCGGTACTGTTCGCTCTCAAGCAGTTCCACTGCCTATGTTTGGCATTTAAATCTCCACATAAAATAAATTTTATCAAAAGAATTGATTATAAGCTTTAAATAAGCCTCAAAGCTAGTGAGTTTCGTTCTGTCCAATCTTGTATCTGGGAAGTATGCTGCGATTAAGTGTATATTACTATCATCCAGCCTCACGATGATAGTTTCTAAAACTTTTGTTGGGAGAGACGGCAACACATAATGCTTTATGCCCACAGATATAAGAGAGAATGGATTAGAAATTGCAGCTGAGAAATGATCCAATTTTCGACCTACTGTCTATTGGTGTGAGAATGAGATACGAATGTGTGAGACAAGCCAAATCGGCGATAGGGGATGTATGAACTTCTTGCACCTTGCTTTCATTTAATGTATGTGCATGTACATGAATGCTTAATGCATTTCTATCATAAATTAATAATTTCCTAATGCTTAAACTCGCTTATGCAATTGTTGTTCTCAGATAACTGCAAACAATTACATAAAAATTTGGTTGACATTGGAATAATCAAACTACTGTGAGGTTTATATGTACATAAATACTTGATACAACATATAAACGCAATATTAACATGCATTAAATGCTTTTTGTGTGTGCATACAAAATATATAAAACAAACGCCTTGTATCCGATCTTACCCTACAATCAGAAAAAACACGTGTGAATTTTGATAAGACTTTGTTCACCACGTGGAAATTGGCTTTTCTTTTTAACATGCGGCGCTTGCGTTCGTACTCTGGTAGCATTTCTCGTAAAAAAGGGGGAGAATTAGGGCTTTTCGGTGCTGAGTGCGGTAGAAAGGGGCGCACTGAGCGGAATTTTTGTAAGAGAGCAATGTTGTGCGTGTATTAAAAAAGGCACATTCACGTATGGGTACACGGAGAGCCATTTTGTATCCATATTCTTTCGTATCTATGTTTATGCCCTAGCTGACACATATAACTATACTGCCGTCTACTGTTAGTTCTCTATCAGAACGATGCACATAGAAATGGGAAAAGATAAGATTACCCCTCAGCCAAGTCTTTGCAATGCCTAGTACTATACTCTTCGCGAAATAAATTCAACGGTCGAATTCCATACAAAAGGAGCTTTTCAATTCGTCACTAAAGCTCTTTTTGTATGAGATTTGACCTTTGAATTCGTTTCGCGAAGAGCATAGTACTAGACATAAGCACAAGCAAATCTAATTCGCTGTCGATAGCGAGGTTGAAAAGCTCTGACGACTTGTTTTTGACGCTTTTTTTGCGTTTCATAATAAGACTTTCAAGTTTTGATTAGTCTTCATACAGAAACTTGACTGCTAAGTTTACAATTACGTTAAACTGGTCAGTTTTATTCTTAAAAGTTTGCTTTTTTCTGAATGAGGTGTTTGTTAAGTATGTCCCATTCAGTGATATCCGAAAGAATCACTTTCCTGCCCATTGTGGTGAATTTCACATCGAAGTTTTCGATTGAAAGCTTTCTCATGATCGCTTCAATCGAGAGCTTTTGCAAGTTGGGAATCATTATTGGAGGAGGCTTGACCTTCTTCGAAGTAGTAGTGTTGCTCTTCGGTGTCTCCGAAGCATCGTCTTCTCCAGTTATGTCGGCTAAAAGCTGGAACTGGTTACTGCTTCTTGCGGTCATTTTGGAATTGTGGCCGCGTAAGATTTTCAACTTGTTCCTTAGGTATTCGTGGGACGTGTCCTCACTTGACCTTTTCCTCGAGTCACTAGGCACTTTTACACTAAGAACCGAAGTAAACAAAACGACAATTTATATCGGAAGCACTACATAAAATAAAATGGGGAAAAATTGCGGTTTTCAATACACCTGTTCTCTTCAAAAGCCGAACAGCGCATGTAAAAAAAAATATATTTGATTGCCGTGCTTGCTGTTAAATCCGGATATGGATATGGTACTTTTTTATGTATAGAAAAGTACCACCAACCTTTCTGGCTCTTGTATTTGCATATTTTTTATCAATTCGGAATAATTTAACTTTTGGGTAATAGCATTTTCAATAGACATGATTCCAAGACCTGACAGTCTTTCCAAACATATAGTGGAACGTAGGTAAGTGTTTATAAGTTTTAATTTACTGAAACTTCGTTCACCTTTAGCATCAGTTATACGTATTGTAAGCAATATACGCAGTGTAAGCAATATACGCAGTCCGAAAACTTTAAGTGGCTCTGCTGATTGAAGATTTTTTAAAAATGGGTTCAAGCTCATATGTTCTATAACCAATTCACAACCAGATACGTCGCATTTCCTCCATCAGTTAAACTGATTTGCAAATCCCACAGACTTTTTCCAATATTAACCTTTCAGGGATTTTTTTGATGATGTAGAAAAATGACCACGTATCATTGAAGCTAGATAGTTGTTTAAATCGAGTGACCAATGTGCTCTCAATCGTATCAATCAAAGAGTAAAAAAGGTTCATCTTAAACAATTCTTCATGATCACTTGGTGTCTCATCTACGGCTTCGTACTCAAATAATCTTTTCTTTCTTCGGGATTGGTCTGGTTTAAAAACTGACTCTATCTCAGCCTGAGATACTAGCTTCCTCATTCGTTTTTGTAGCTTCTCCTGAGCACCAGATTGGGTGATTTCCGTTGCGTTTGGCGACGAAATTAAATTTTGGGCTACTGGCAATTTTTTGGGCTCCACTGACCAGTTCAGGTTTCAAATGCTAAAAATATACAAAGTTGAATTCACAATTGATTTTCTCAATCTTGAACGGAATTATTTTCACTTCATGTTTTATATATTCACTTCATGTTTAAAATGTTCACTTCTTGTTCTAAATTCCGGTTGACCCTTAACTTTATGTGTAGTCTATTATTTGACCGTCTACCTAAGGTGGTCCGCAATAAAGTTGAAATTTAAATTTGTGATTGTAAAACTGATAAGTTGGTTAAAATACACTAAGCACGGAACATTTTTGGCCAAAAGCCAATGAAGTAAAATGTGCTGCTGGAGAACACATTTGTAAAGAAATATTTATTACCATATCTTCCTGCATCTAATATAACAGGCGATATATGTTATGTATGATAAATAACATAAATACTAGAATTCCAAATAAAATGCAAATCAATTTTTTGACATTTTTGATGCGAATTCGAATTCTCTTGAATTTTAACAAAATATGTTGCAACGACTATAAAATACCACCAGATGCGGTACAAATAGTGGATTCTGCAATCAAAAGTTTACTACATGAGAAAATGAAATTGTAAATATAATTTTCGACTTTATGAGAGATTTGTATATAGATGAACAAAAAGTAAATACCCATGTGAAAAAGGATACAAACATTTTTTCGCCTCTAATGAAAACTTGTGACGTCATATTGTGTGTGTGGCAGTGTTGGGCGCTTTTAAAAGCCAAATTTGGCTCCAAAAGCGAAAATTTTATGGCAACACTGCTCCTGAAAGCGCCCGCCACCGATTCCACCACCTCTTCGTTTTGTGTAGTACCACTTGTAGTTTTACTTGCTTAGTTGGCCAAGTGATCAGCCTCCATAGCATTGCGGTCGATGGATAACGACGACCCAGGTCTTGCTCACTCAACCCTGACGGCTGCCGGTACTGTGCATCCGACTATCTGCACCGTAACTTTTTCTACTAACGTGTCGTACATGATTTGGTTTGAAGCTCGGGTTATCCTTCCCCTAGGTCCCTCTTATCAAAGTTGAAATACATCTGGCTTGTTGAGCCACTGCTCTGAAGCCTCCTCACCGCGACAAGTTGGCCGACCGTCGAGAGGCCAATTTTAGCTTTTAATTCTTTTTCGAATTGCTATTTTGTTATCTGAATTGATCTATTTTCTTACATTTTATGTTGTTGGTTTTTTGTGTATATTTTTTTTGTCTTATCATAGGTTAGATTTGTTTCAGTCAGTGTGGACCGTTTATAGGTAAATAAGTATATAAATATCACCATATCTACATCATAACGCTAAGTAGTTATCTGCTGAACAAGCGTTATATGTGCATTTCATTATCGTGCTTTAATTTAAAAACTTTCAAACAAACGATTTTCAAATCTTTTATTCGTGGTAATAATTATATCAGTAAAAGCATACAAAGCGGCTTGAATGATTCTATTCTAGATGGTTCTTTGCAAACCACTCTAGCCTGGCCTAATCTGATCTCGATAGCGAAGCGCATAGAAATACGACTATTAGCAGCAAATCGATTCATTATGCATATGTAGTTAAAAATCGTTTAATAGCTGTGCTCCAAAGATTTGTGGTTCCAACTAGTTTAGATCTAATTTGAGTCTTTTCATTCGGCCTGTTGTATACAAATAATCACTATTCTTTGACGTACATAACAAAGGAATTTTGAATATTTTTACTTGAACATTCCATTTGCTATACAAAGCTCATATTGGTTATATTAGTTTTCTAACTCAGTTTACTTAAGCAAATTCAAGCGATTGATTTTTAAAATAGTCCCCACTTAAAAATATGATGACTGAAAAACTGTATTATAAAAGATCGTTTGATTAACCAAAACCACTCATAAAATAACAAAAAAACACGATTAAGTTTTTCAAAGTGAAATGAAAATAAGTCGAACTAGATGGGAGTAGAGAAAATTACCCTGCTTTTGAAAAATCAATCACAAGTTGATTTTATGACCATTTGGAACAAAGTTTCATCTGCACCAAAAAACAATCAGGCTTCATTACCATTCTTATGATGTGATATTGATGTGAGGTAATTGGTCGTTCGTTTACAGGCAATATATTTTGTTTGTGACGTCGGATGTATTTTCGATTCGTCGATGAAATTCTATTTCGAAGCTTTTAACTTGTTTATGAAAAGAAAGAATTCCGTATAGCTTAAGGGGGGAAATACATGTAAAATGGAAAAGAAATTGCTAATTTCAGATTGACTTAAAATATATGTACTGTTTATTCAGAAAATTTTTAATATTAAATCCACAAAGTACATATCTTATAGTAAATGAAAATATTTTTTTAATAACTTTTTAACACAAAATGGAGGCGATGCGAGCAAATGAAATAAACACATCAAAAACAGCCTCGTACAACTTAACGCCTTTTCCGAGAAACTTGCAGCGTTCAGAGAAAAAAAAATATGCTAATGAGATCTATAATTCATAGGTGAACCAATAAAATTTAGAAAAAAAATCAAATTTTTACATTAATATTAGATTTTTAAAAAAAATCGATTTTTTTTCAAAAAAATCACGTTTTAAACATTGGTAAACTAATTATTTTTCCGAAATTACAAGAAAATGTAGATTCAACGATGAGATAATACTCTTTTGTACATGTGATATAAATTTGAGCCGAATATGTTCAATATTTTTTGAGATATCTTGTACGGAAATTGAAAAAGTACTACTTTGAGAAAAACGCGTTTAAAGTTCTTAAGCTCCACCGATCTGGGGAACGCCGCGCTGTCTATAACTGGCTATAACTCGAGAACTAATACGAATATCGCTTCAAAACTTCTTTTGGTATATTTTAAGAGTATTTCGAACACTTTGATGTAATAAAAAAAAATCGTTTTTGTTTTAGCAGTTACATGTATCTCCCCCCTTAAGCTATAATAGTTGACCACTCAAATGCGGATGCAAAACAACCAAAACCAAATGTTTAGATTTTAATTTGTTTCATAGTTACAAATTTTGAAACGTTGGCTTCTGTTACTGAAGATATATCTAGTTCGCATAGTTTATACACATGGGCAAAGGTAGCTTCAGTAGAATTAAATCTATGCAGATTTCTTTAAATCTTTTCAAACAAACCAATAACTTATCTGTTGTTGCCAAATTTAGTTACACACTAAACATTTCACGGTTGAAAGTGTTTAAGAATTTCTCTGTCATAGTATTATTCAGTGAAAATTATTTTTTTGCACGAAGTTTTTTTAGTTCTTGTAGATTTCATTTTAATCTTACTTCCTTTTCAATAAAAACAAGCAAAGAAGCAGATGCTTTCAACCATTGAAACACTCAAATCATACGAAAAGATGTAAATTTATTCATGCATAAATTCAATAATTGCCAATAAAAAGTAATTTTTCATCATTTACACATCTACGCTACAGAGTGTCTTTCCACTAATTTAGATGTCATGACTAATCGTAGAGTACACATATTTTTATTCATTCGAACATAATTTTCGATGAAAGCAAACATTAATTACTACTGACAGGTACTCAACGATGCCTAATTACAAAATGGGTAATTTCGTATTTTCCCCAAGAAGCACTCATGTAGATTTATTGACACTTTTCAATATCTCTCATGCCTTGCGTCTATTAAATAAACAGTTGATGCCAATCATTTGACCGTTGATTGCATCTTATGCGTATTCCTCCATTTGCCATCGACTAGCACATTAAAGACTAATTATGTAAAATAGTTGAGTGTCTGTCTCAAACTGATTTCAAAACTCATTTTTCATAAGTTTTATGCACAGACATGCGTTTTGCCTCTATCATACCGATTCGCTCGTAATATCAACACATTAGAAACATTTATGAGTTGATCTCTTGCCAAGCCATCCCACTGGCAGTTAACATTTATAATAAACTTAAGGCAAGACGTTAGCTGCACATGCTGTCCGAACAGGTCAAGTGTATTATCTGCACCGTGTACGCTATAGGAAATAATTTATATTGAATAGATTATTAATAACTAAGGAAGGATTAAGAGCTAGTTGTGGTCTTTAAATTTACATATTTAGGCTTGGTGTGGAGTCCAGATATCATTTAACACTGAAGAAGAGGGCAGATTACCCTCGAAATATCGATATTTGTCGAAAGGAAGAAAAAAATGGTTTTTTTAAAAATAGTTTTTACAAGCTGGACGAAATTGGTACACATTAAAGAAAAAACAAACAAACAAATTTTGATTGAATTCAAAAACAATTTGGCATAATCATTTCACCGGAAAACTTCGTAGCTAGTGAAATTACACAAAAAATTTGTTCTTTCAAGTTGAAATAAATATTTCGGTCTTTCAGCTCGCAGTTGTGATTATTAATTACTAAGTGTAAATTCGTCTGCCAACGTCACCAGGATTAAAGAACGTGTTATCAGTCCATCGATTTAGTATTATTTCAAAGTGACTTATTGTAAATAAAATATTCGTGTTGTATTAGTTTCCATCCAGAAAAAAAGTAAACTTGTCATCAAATCATATCAAAATCAGTATTCAATTTTTCTTTCGTAGATTCATTCCACATACCTTAAATTCAGATTAAAGGGTAGATGAGTTATACAGATGCCGAGCGTAACTTTGAAGCAATATTTACAACGATTCTGATAACTTGAAAGGTTAATAAACATAAACTAAAATAATGTTAGTTAAATGATAACAAAAGCTAAAATAATGTTAGTATAATGGAAAAGAAAAGAACAATAAAGCAAAGCAGTAATCGAAAAAAGTGAGGAAATCAGAAGTTTGGCTTGAACTACTGCCTATACTCGTATATTACTTTCTATTGCTTTTTGCAGCTTTGCGAGCTCTAATTGGCTGTTTTCGCTAAAAAAAAACCCTATTATCTGAAGTCCGCAGCATAGAAAACGCCTGTAAACGCCCAACAGTTTCCGATTAGATAGAAACAAAGGGCAACAGTTAAAATTTTGAAAACGGTGCACAGAAATAATAGCCGTTCTGACGAAACGTGATGCTATCACCATACGAAAAAAACGAATATTCATTAATAAATACTAACCTGTGAAGTACCCATAGAAAGGGAGCTCAAGCTGAGAAACATACATATGACATGATTTCCACACAAAGAGAAGTATGGCCAATTGGAATGACTCGCACTTTGTATGTTCCATATAAATTGAAAATTATTAAAAACGAAATTCATTTTTTCTAATGGTCGAAGAACAATAGAGGATTTGTGCAGATTTTGAGTGTGTATTCTACCACTAGCTACTTTTCCTACTTGAAACTAATACACCCTAAGTAATAATAGAATCTAAGCTTATTTTAATTTCGGTGACTTCATCGAAAGTTACAGCGATAGCAAGGTGTTTGGGGCTGCCATCTTAGAAAATTTAAAAATTGTTTACTTATTTTCATTGCAAATGCTCGCGATGGAAATACTTAATGCAAGCATTTATTAGTTCGACAATACAAAAAAACGCCCCGTGTTGGCAGCTCTTTGCTAGCACCGAGGCTAAAAATATGACGCATCGTTGAAGTCAACCTGCTCTGCGAATCAATGCATTGGATGTTATAGGGGTATAAAGAAATTAAGGGTTACCATTCGCAAGAGTTTTCAAATTTTCTAGATCTCAATATTTGATGTTTATTTTCACTATAAGATCACTACGATTTGAAAATTCTGTGCTAAAATCGCTTACTAAAGGTATGCCGAAAAAATACAAAAACAACCATAGTTGGCAACCCTATCATTGTTTTCCAACTAGATTTCTATTGAATATTGCGTTCAATAAAATTAATCTGCTATTTGAATTTCTATTGCTATTTCTATGCTATTTGAATAAAATTAATAACCTATTTACATGACTGCACTGGAAGCTATAGTGGAAAGAGCTTTATTTTTCTCAGCGAATTTTCAAAATTTGAGACACCAAAACTACCAAAGCTGGCAGCTCAAACCGAATTTTTTTTACCGAATTTCTACCAAACGTGGTTTAGAGTAAGACTAAGCTATTTTGTGAATTTCGTCAAAATTGAATGACTGAATCAGAATTTATAGGGCTAAAAGCAGTAATTTTTTCTAGTGATTTTTCAAGTTGGTAAGACTGACACAAAATCGCTCGCATTTAAAAATCACTTTTATCAGACTTGGCCCTATTTAAAACCAACACATTCTGTTAATTTCAACTGTATCTGATTATCGGATTGTGAGTTCTCATGAACATAAGTTTTTGATGCTAAAAATATAGGTAAATTGGGGAAGGGTAACCGTTCTTGCCCGTTGTAAAATTTCAAATTTTTAACTTTGGCTATGTAAACAAAGCATAGGATTTATATATGAGTGCATTTTCTTTCAATAAACGACAGTTTTTCAGGAGAGTCGATGATTTGAAAGTTTTCCCTTTCAGAGCCTGCCCTAGCTACAAGGTTGCCAACATGCTTATTAAAATCAACACAAATTTATAGCTAAATAATACCAATATGTCCTGGAAAGTTTCATAATGATTTGATAGCTTTGTCAAAAGTTATCGCAATTTAAAAAATTTCAAATTTTCGCGATTTCGTTTTAGGCACCTAGCGCACATATGGGGTTAAAAAATTTCATAACATTATCCGATTCACATTTAAAACACGTTCAAAATTCATTTTTGCGAAAATTATTTGTGGGTTTATTATTATAAATATATTAAAAATAACACTAAAATGGCGGCCGGCTCCAAAGGATCAAAGATAATTGCCATTTGGTGAGACCTGGACCTATTCTGCATATAAGCCAATGTATCCTGAAAGTTTCAGTTCAATCAAATTTCGCGTTCCCGATAAATAGCCACTGCATTTCTTTGATTATATATATAAATAAATAAATATATATATATATATATATATATATATATATATATATATATATATATATATAATATAATATAATATAATATATAAATATAAATATATATATATATACATACGTATATATATATATATATATATATATATATATATATATATATATATATATATATATATATATATATTATATATATATATATATATATATATATGTATATATATATATATATATATATATATATATATATATATAAATATGGAAATATGAAATTTTTAGCTAAATCGATTTTAATACTAATGATCTTCGAACATTAGTAATAAAACATTTGCAAAGTAGCTCCCGGAACCAGAAATCTTAAAAAAAATACTCCATATAGCACCAAAAATATCATCAGTGGTATGCTTATAGGGAAGAAATTTGAAAGAAATTGACAACTAAAGCGCAAAATTGCTTGGATTATTATTCTGAACAATATTTTTCAAAACAGCGTTTAAAGCCCTTGTGTGTCGAAGAAATTTGAGAAAAGTACGAACATCAAAATCATGAGCCAGTTGTGTATGATGTTTCAATATTCGCATCGTATGGTTGGCCACGTTGGGCGCCATGTACTTTAACACTTGTGCCTTGCACACAATCGATGAGTGAAGTTAATCGGGATGACGCAGAATGGAGGTAATCCACCTATTCATGCTACATCACTACTATATGCAAAGATTCATTAGGTTTGTAGTCATTTTCGAATCAAATAATTCAAAATAAAATCCTCAAAAATCATTTAATTCTATTGAATCGCTTAATTTTTTTGATTCGAAACCGGTTAAATGTACATCCGTCACAGATTCCGTGCATGCATCTTAATCTTCCTTTCGAGCTCCTGAACTATCAATATCATTTCTCATTCTGCATCTTATCAATGAGGCTAAGCAGTTTTAACGTTTTCGTAAATTGAAATTTGGTATCCATCTAAATCCAACGATAGCAAGTTGTCATAAAATGCTTTGATATCTCAAAATTTAATCGAAGCGATTTAGTAAATTACGTTAGTATTTAAGTATTATATAGTTAAGTCAACCCCAGGTATTGTACTACCTGGGTAATATTTTATATGTGTAAGCCTAAAAATAAATGAATGATAAAAAAAATCCAAAAAGAGCCAGCAGGTCAAAATAGGATAGCCGCTAAGCATAAGTTATTTTATGTTAAATATCCCTTTAGTTAAGTTATCTATGTACAATGTAATGAATAAAGTTTATAATAATAAAAAAAAAAATTATTATCGAAGCGATATTTTCAAGACAATATAAGTATGGCTTGATTCACATCGACAAAATCAACATTCAAACCAACAATTGATTATTGATATTTTCACCCTTAAAGGGGGAAATACATGTAAAATCGAAAAAAACTGCTAATTTCAGATTGACTTAAAATATATATATTGTTTATTTAGAAAATTTTTAGTATCAAATCCTTAAAGTACATGTCTTACAGTAAATAAAAATATTTTTTTGATATTTTTTCAACACAAAATGGCGGCGATGCGAGCGAATGAAAAAAACACATCAAAAACTGCTTCGTACAACTTAACGCATTTTCCCGGGAACTTGCAACGTTCAGAGAGAAAAAAATATGCTAATGAGATGTATAATTCATAGGTGAACTAACAAAATTTACAAAAAAAAATTAATTTTACATTAATTTTAGATAAAACAAAAAAATCGATTATATAAAAAAAACCCTTTTTAAACATTAATAAACAAATTGTTTTTCCGAAATTACTACAACATTTAGGTTCAACGAAGAGATAATACTCTTTTGTAGATGTGGTATAAATTTGACCCGGATCGGTTTAATATTTTTTTGGGATAGTTTGTACGGCAGTTGAAAAAGTACTACTTTGAGGAAAACTCGATTAAAGCTCTAAAGCTCGACCGACCTGGTGAACGCCGCGCTGCCTATAACTGACTATAACTCGAGAGCTAATACGAATATCGCTTCAAAACTTTTTTTGGCATATTTTTAGAGCATTTCAAACATTTTGATGTAATAAAAAAAATCGATTTATTTTTAGCAGTTACATGTATTTTCCCCCTTAAGGAGTTAGGGGTGAACAAGATTTTTTTTTAAAAAAAGAATGATTTTTTGAGTATTACATCATCTTGACGCATGATATCTTGAAAATTTTATCTGGAAAATTTGACATAAATTCGATTAATATTTTAACAATATCCTGCAACTACTGAAAGGCTCTCTGATGAAAACTAATGTTGAGCGTGTAAAGATGGGAGACAAGTGAGCTAATCAGAACAGCTGAATGCAAAGTAGAAAATAGCATATATGTAGATATCATCATCATCGTAGCACCACAGCCCAAATAGAGCCTTAGCCTCCTTAAGGCTCAGCCTCCAGTCGTCTCGGTTCAGTGACCGCGTCCTTCAGTTCGGTGGTCCAAAAAGCGACCTGCTGTCAACATCTATCGAATCCTTCCAAAGCTTGCGTGGCTTACCGACTGGTCTGGCTCCGCTCGCTCGCCCTTTGAGAGACCGCTTGGGGATTCAATTGTCGCTCATTTGTTTGACGTTGCCAGCCCATTGCAGTTTTTTCAATCGTAAGACGTAAGAGACTTCCGGCTCGTTTTATATGGTATCTCGTTGTTGTATCAGATTCACTATTCATCTTTTTCCCGTATTGGACCAATGGTTCTTCGCAATACGCTACTTTCGAACGTATTTAAGGCTTTTTCAGACGCCTGGGTCAGTGTCCAGGTTTCACTTCTGTGGCATAGAACAGGTTTGATTACTATTTGTAAAGGCGAAGCTTCGTTTCCCTGCGTACGCATCGAAATTTCAAAGTGGCACACAACAAAAAGAATATCTGATCAAGTGAATCCATCGTTTGATTTGGTCATGCTCATTCCTATCGCTAGTTCGTTCCTAGGTACACAAAGTTGTTTACGTTTTCAAAGTTATAGTCCGTTGTCGTTATATCTTGCCTTATTGGCGTTCTTTTTCTTGATTGGGTGATGGTTTTTGTTTTTTGCTCGCTAATTTGAAGATTGTCTTCTTTGGCGGTTTCGTGTAGTGTTATAAATACTTCCTTGGCGTCGTTGAATGAACGTGACATAGTATTGATGTAATGACGGTAAGCTACTAGCTTTGTCGACTTAAATAAAAGAATTCCTCTCTTGTCAACGGGGATTTTTCGTGTGCTAAGCTAAAGAGTACAGGAACTAGTCCATCCCTTTGTTTAAGCCCTGTATTCGTCGAAAACGAGTTGGTCATGTCATTCTGAATTAGCGCTTCACCAATCGTACTAACTTTGCTGGGATTCCGAAGGGCAGTATGATGTTAAATAATGCAGTTTGGTTAATGCTGTCGTAAGGTTGTAAAAAGTCGATGAATATTTTATGCTGAATTTCCCGCACTTTTCTAAAATTTGTTTGTACGTAAATATTTGGTCAGTTGTCGCTCTTCCACGACTGAAATCTTCTTAATATTCACCAAGAATTTTTTCAGTGTGATAGGAATTCCTAAAATTTAAAATCTTTATCAAAAGCTTGTACGATGTGCAAAGTAGAGATATGCCCCTGTAGTTTTCGCACAGTAGTTTATCTCCTTTCTTATGATTGGGACATATGACGCTTTTTCGCCATTCACCCGGCATCGTTGTTGCCAGATACTTGTCCCCAATCCATCGATTGCCCGTACAATGGAAATCTCGCCTATCTTAAAGAACTCCGCAGGGATCCCTTCGATACCCGATGCTTTGTTGGATTTCAAGCGGTCTATGGTCTGTTGGACTTCATCTAATGTACTAGTGTGCGAGGAGGAACTGTTAAGTTATGTGTCAATTAGTGATAATGATTGATCGGTGGCGGGGGCATTTCCGTTCAATGTGGCAACACCAACGTGTGTTCGACCGGGTCATTCAAGTGAAAACATCGCAAACGTGAGCGAGTCAAAGACGGACACAGCAGTTGGCTCGAGCGTGTTTTCTACGGATTTGAGCTTTAATCTGTGGTGTAGACTGTCGGACCATGCTACTGTCTTTCAGTCCGAGATATACCTGTATGCTATACGCATGGCAGTTGATTCCATCAGCGAACCCATGACGATTTGCGTCGTCAGCAGGGCAGAAATTCTCACTCTTGCGCCTCACAAATGTTCTTCAAAAACTGCTAACGCTTGCAGAATAGCTCTTAATGAAAAGACGAGGCATATTCCTATCTGGATTATGGAAGCGCCAGGGCATAGTGGGGTAGAAAGCAACGACAAAGTCGATGAGTTGGCAAGAAAAGGTTCAGGAGCTAGTAATAGTCTCTGCATTACTGTATTGGATAATATTACTGTATAATTGCTGACACCATAAGCAAACTAAATGCTACCATATGGGCCAAACTAAATTTCGAATTTGAAAACAGGATAGACTGCAAGGTGACTAGGACATTATGTCTATCACCTGATGTAAGCAAGAGCAGGAAACTGTTCAAGCTCAGCAGAAACAGCTTGAGAGCGACGGTCGGCTTGCTCACAGGGCACTGCCTTACCGCATCTCATGCGAACAAACTGGAATTAACATCCAGCAATTCTGCAAGAGGTGCGAGATGGAAGAGGATACCATCGAGCTCACTTTCTGTGATTGTCCAGCTCTAAATAACTAATGCCTTCAAATTTTTGGTTCTTACCACTTTCAAGAGTTAGCAGAGATGGCTGGTTCCGTCGCGTTGAGTCAGCTGATTCAGTTTGGCGAAGTGATCACTTGGCAGCTCTAACAAGCCAACGGAGGGTGGCAAATAGGCCCAACCTAGCGCTCTAATGCTAGCCGCGTACCCGGCAGCCCTCTTTAATATCTATCTATTTCATGAGTCATCGGTCCCGTGGGTAAGGGATAATAGCAGTAGGACTACTAGGTTAATTTTTAAACTATTCTAATATTATGCCTAAAACTGCAGACATGACATGTGTAGCTGAGTACGAGAGCGTGTATTGTTCTTTTGCCAGCGCCTACCTGTTTTAAGAGGCTTTTTGAAGGTCTCGCGCTAGCTCGACATCAAAATTTCGTGCGACACCTAAATCGAGTCCAAGGAATTTGAAAAAAGGTAGAATGCTGCCTTCGATGGTATTTACAGATGGATTTAGTTTGCTTAGGGAATCAAGGATGGGAAGCATCACACCGGACAAGATGCATGAGTACGTTTGGGTACAAGATACACTGTTTGAATGTTTGTTAATAAATTTCTGAACGGACAAAATGCTACCTACAATACGATATGCATACCTGCGCACTTAAACTTCACACCTTTCTGCATGGTGGGATATCTTTTCATTAGAGAAGCCATCTTCATCCTATGCCTTACCGAACGTCTTGCTCAATTTCCATAAGACATAGAATTAAAGTAGCCAGGTCCACATTTCAGCGTATCAGACATCTTTTCACTTAAAAGATGGGCATGACGACAAAGGCTAAATCCATTTGCTATAAAACACTCATTCGGTCAATCCTGCCATACGCATCCCCATCCTATTCCAAATCTGCCATGGCAGAAGCGCCGGTCTTCGAACGGAAAATTCTACGTTTCTGCACTGTTTTACAACCCGATAACTAAAAAGTGGCCGAAGAACTCTCTCCTATATCACGAGACAGGACTTGAGCCGCTTAAGGACCGGGTTGTAGAACTGACGATAAGGTTTTACGCACAGACAGACGGACATGAAAACGGACTGATCTGGGGTGTCGGACGCGCGAGGGGCTCTAATGAGCCATTAATGCGTCCGGCGGAGATAGCATGAACATGCTGTTCAATGATGTTGACCTTCCGACAAATCGGAGAGAATAATTAAGACCTAGATTAAGTTTAGGTCAAAGTAGACTAAGCTGATTGTAGTTAGACTTAAGTTATATTTGTTTCGTAAATTAAGTTAGTGTTGAAGTGTTATATAGCTAAGTCTACCGCAATTATTGTACTACCTGGGTAATATTTGATAAGTGTAAAACGAAAAATAAATGGATGAAAAAAAATGTAATCAAAATCCAAAAAGAGCTAGCATGCCAAAATAGAATAGCCACTAAATATAAGATCTTTAATGTTAAATTCCATTGAATTAAGGTAATCTATGTACTATTTAATGAATAACATTATTATTATTATTATTATCGTTGAATGTTTTTCCGAAACGTTCGCTGTATGTGTATTTCCGACTTAAGACCTATGAGCTTGAAATAGCGAGAAAAAAACGGCTCAACCCACAGCCATTGAAACCAAATCACGTTGTTTACTGAGTTTTTTTTTTTGCTTAAAACCCCTCAAGAATAGATTTTGTGAAATTCTCTTAGTGCCTGCAACATGTCCATAATACATGCGCATACAAAGTGATATCAAAAGCATTCAATACTAGCTCGAAAAAAAACACGAAAACAAATTAGTATGCAATCAAATATGCATCATCAGAGGCTATAATGGATGTATACTACAAAAGTATGTAGTTTATGGGGGTCATAGCTCGAGATATGTGTTTCTGAAAATGTTGTTCAAATAATTGTGTCTCTGGAAATCTTTGCATAGTTTCAAACGGGCTAAGCTAAATAAAAATAAATTATAAATCGCGTGAAATTTTTTCTGAGCCCAAGAAGAAGACTAATTTTTAATTCGACGCGAAATTAATTTTACCTCATTAAAGGAATCACACATTTCAAATTAATGATAAAGCCATTCAAGAGAACTTATTTAACTTAAAGTTCAAACGGATTTCCATTTTTGCGATTTTTTTGTTTACATGATTAAATTATAGATTATGCAATACAAATCTTAGCAACAAGATTAGCAATACTAGACACAAAAAGCACTTTAAAAAATTTCATAATTTAGCAACTGCTAATAGATAGTACAAAAAAAGCCAAATGACATTGATTAACAGCTATTAAAAAAACTGAAAATATATTAGCGGCACCATCTTTTCACGTTTTTTTGATTGATTTTTCATGTTTCAAACCATATTTAGATGTGAAAAAGTAAATTTAAAGCTGCAGGGAAATAAATAAGTAATAACTTATAGAATTACATCTAAGCTTATGAATCACATGACATTTTCACGGGATTCGATTTCAAAGTAGTTTAAAAATGATAATGCTTTTTTTCTTTTATTATTTCCGAGATAATTTAACAAAAGTTCAAATAAATGGCGCTACTTTAAATGGCAAATTAATATACTCGTACATGTACATATGTTGCCTCGGTGAATAATATTATTCAAAATATATATTTTATAATATCTTTTTCGATTTATGTTTCCCGCAAACCGCCCACAGAGCGAAAGAACATCTAGTCAGGAAGCTAATAAATATATTTTCAAAGCAGTAATAATTTATGGCCGACGAAAGCGAGATTGTTTTTTTTTCATATCATTACTGTATACATTTATTTTATAACATCTACCTGTCGATCTTGATGGTCACAATCACATGACATTTCAATCGAGTTTCGATTTTTATGTGAAATCAATACCAAAGATTAAACTTAGGTGTATGCTTTCAAGCCATTAGATTCGAATAGGGTGTAACCTGAAGCTTATATGCTAACTGAATTTCATATTTACATTAAAATTTTTTTTATGGTCTTATGATAATTTGTTGCGAAGATCTGATCACTTCTTTGCTAATGTAAATAAGAAAGGTTTCAAATTTCAAAATATGAGATTTTTTTGGCGGTTTTCAAAACTTTAGCTAAGATATGAAATATATTGACTTACTTCTGTTTCAAAACGTTTTGCTAAACAGAAGATATTTTATACTAAAAGTCAATAGACCATTTATACCAAAATAATGAACTGATTTAATTAAAAAAAAATTAAATGAACTGAATAAATTGTTTACATAAAATATCATCACTTAGTATATATCGTAATTTTTTCATCCTATGCAGTTCTCTTGGTAGCCATCAACAGTTTATTTTTAATAAATTTATTTTGAAATTGCAGAGCTACATACAAGAAAACTTTATTTATATATTATTTTTCATTAAAACTTAGAGCCAAAGAAAGTGGAAGAGCATATACATAAATAATATGTTAAGTATGGAGTTTTAATAAAGCAAATACAAAAAATCAGTTACTCATTTTATGAATTAATTTGACTTTCTGGAAAAAATATAATCTAAGACAAACCACTTACAAAAATTATTACAAGATACTACATACGGTTGAAAAATAAATTCTTCAAGCAATATATTGACAAATCAAATTCAAAATTGCTGCTCTTTTAATTGACGGTTCTTATTGGAGAAGAAATAGTTTCAATCTAGTCGCAATTCGTCGTTGTCCTAGTACAACAGCCCCTCTTGGGCCTTGACTACTTGTAGAAAACGACTGTAGCTGTCTCCGTCCAATGACAGCGTCCTCCTATATATTTATATATCTCGCCCCTCGGCTATTTCATTGAATACCTTTTATAGGTATCCGATGTTCGTCCATTCGTCACTTTTGAAAACATAAAGTTTACTGATTGAATTTTGAACGTGATCTAAATGTGAATATGATAATTTTTTTGAAATGTTTAACCCTATGTGTGCACTAGGCGTCTAAAATTTTTGAATTGCGATAACTTTTGACCAGATTATCAAATCATTACGAAACTTACAGAGCATATTGTTGTTACTAAGTTGTAGGCACGTGTGGTTTTTTATGAACGTGCTGGCAACTCTGCAGCTACGGCAAGCATTGAAAGTGAAAACCTTCAAACCATCGGCCCTAATAAAAAAATTTCGTCTATTACAACGAAAAACAATTCATATAGAAATCTTAAGCTTTGTCCATATAACCAAAGGAAAACTTTTGAAATTTCACATCGGACAAGAACGGTAACCCTCCTCCAATTTACGCATATTTTAAACATCAAAAACTTCTGCTCACGAGAACTTATCAGACTTATCAGATATAAATGATATTCAAAGAATGTAATGGTGTTGAATAGAATCAGGTCTGATAGAAGCGATTTTGAAATGCGGGTTACTCTGTGCCAGTGGTGCCATCTTGAAAAATTATCAAGAAAAAAAATGCTTTTTGCCCTATGAATTCTGATTCAGCCACTAAATTTTCATGAAGTTGACGCAGTAGCTGAACCTTAATCTAAGCCGTGTTTTGGTAGAAATTTGGTTGAAAAATTCGGTCGGTGCTGCCAGCTATGGTAACTTTGGTGTCTTGGGTTTTGAAAATTCGCTCAGGAAAGTAAAGCTTTTTGCCCTATAGCTTCCAGTGCAGTCATGAAATCAAAACGAATTTCGTATGATATATGGAACTAAATATAGGCATTATTCAGAAGGAATCTGGTGAAAAACCATTATAGGGTTGCCAGCTATTCTACGTTTTGTATTTATTTGCAATATCTTTATTAAGCGATTTTATCGTAAAGTTTTCAAACGGTAATGATCTTGTAGTGACAATAAACAAAACATATTAAGTTTTCGAAAATTTGAAAACGTTTGCCACTGGTAGCCCTACATTTCTTTGTATCCCTATAACTTCCAATGCAGTCATCGGATCAAAACGAAATTCGGAGAGTAGGTTGATTTCAATGTGAAGCATGTGTGGTATAGATGCTAGCAAAGGGTTGCCAGCGCGAGGTGTTTTTTGCTATTTTCGTATTAATAAATGCTTATATTAAGTATTCATGTCGCGAAATCGATAGAGTTATTTGATTTTAACATGAAGCAATTGTGGGAAACTTTTAGTTACAGTGATGGTAAAGTGTTGCAAGCATTAAGAATTTTCTTTGTCTATGTTATGTTATGCTGATTTCAAAGTTTTGCAGTGTTTGGCTTTCCTAAATCTTGAAATTCCTGAGATCCTTTCACCCTATGAGTTTAAATGCATTGTTAGGATCAAAGTGATTTTGCAATGAAAACAGGTTGGAGCACGTGTGGTAGAATATGCACTCAGAATCTTCACAATTCTTCACGATTCAGAATCTTCACGATTCGGTTCAGGTGCGCTAGAGTTTTTTTTAATTACTATTGCCAATAGCTACATGTTACTTATTGGAGTCCTCTTTGCTTGCGCCATGATTTTGGTTTTCGTCAAGTTGAATTTCAGGCTTACTTCTTTTGTTTTTTGGTCAGGTTTCGGCAGGAGTAGTGAAGAGATGTAAAGGAACGTGACAAATGCGGGTGATATTAGTATTCACATATTTTCTTGTATTGGCAGGAATTTCAAATGGTCAAAAGGTTAGTTGAGCAGCAGAGAGGCTAGCCCATCTCCTTGTTTTAGTCCGATATTTGTGTTAAAGCCGTCAGCTAGATAGTAGTTGATTCTGATTTGTGATGTTGTTGATGTCATCGAAATTTTAGTCAGCTGGGCTAGTTTTTCTGGGGTGCCAAAGTGGAATTATCTTATGTAGTTTGTTTTGGTCAATACTTTCATGTGCTCGTTTAAACTCCTAGCATTTTCGTCGATATTCTAGACCTTAAGCTTCCTTGGTACTTCCTTACGACATTTTCGGCGTAAACTTCAATTTGGCTTTTCAATATTTTTGTCAATATTTTCTAGGATGAGCAACGGAGTGATGTGCCCCAATAGTTTTCGCAAAGAAGTTTATCTTTTTCTGCAAATAGGGCATATGATGAAATTAAGCCAATTCTGCGATATTCGCTCTTGATCCTAGATTGCTGGATCAATTTTTGGATGGTTTTCTTAATGCGGCTTCTATTTTCTTTTTCTTATTCGCTACATGTCGAAGGTATTCAGATTGTCCTCCTTTTGTCTTGGTACTTTTTCCGATGATCTGTCTGTGCAACTGATTCTTTTCATGCGTCATCAAACTAGTCATTTCTTTTGCGTTGAGCTCCATACCCAGCCACAATTTGGTTGAAAGTATTGCCATCGTGTGATGCCCATGTTCTTTTGTGTTTGCGTTGACGTTGAAAGCATGTAACACCTATGACTAAATGAACCTGCAAAAAGTGACTTGCTAGTAAATGGTCGGCGTGTTCCTTTGAAATGTGTAGTCTTACCTCTCTTTTTCGTCCTCTCGACTCGCCTTTCCACGGCGGTACTGTTAATCTTGCTTAGAGATCAGATATCAATTTCCACATGAAAACCTTTGAGAAAGCAGAAAGTAACTGAGTGGTAGAAATTGCAGTCTTCCAAGCATAGGGGTTGAAGCAATGGACGGATAATCCGTTCTCCGCAAAAGTTCAAACCGTTCCGAAGCTAACGGAAAGGCCTCGGATAAGATTTATTTAATTGAATTCATTTATATGATCACTAAACAAGTTTCATTACTTAATAGCATTAAAGTAATAAAATGTAAATAAAATTAAATTAAATAAAGATTAATTATATTAAAACAAAAAAATACTTAAAATAATACTTAATATAAGTTAGAGTTAAGTTAAGTTAATTTGGTCAATAGGAATATATTCCATTACAGGTATATAAATGTAAAAATAAGATGTGATGACTATAATGAGAGAGCTTTGGTACCACCCCTGATGACATCGAAGTTGAAGCAAGCAGATAACATTAACCTCCTCGAAGCAAGGGGCTAGCATATTGAAGGCGATATTCATATGGAAGTAGATTGCTGAAACCATAAGGTTTGAAAAGATCTCTCAGAGCAAGAACTAAGAACTGCTTCTGAGCAGACTCAAATCTTTGGCTGTGAATTTTGAAAGCCGGGTTATAGGTAGTGCACGCATTTTCGAGAAAGGGACGATAATCCAGACAACTCTTTGGCTCGTCGCTTAGTAAAACTAGGTTTTTTACTTAGTCAGGAAGCACTCTATAAATATGTAGATTCAAGCCTTGCTTTTCATCCAATTGTGCCGTGTTTTTTGAGGCGGTGCGTATAATGAACGTGTTCAATTTCGCGAAAGAAGCTAATTGAGTGGCGCTTAGCAATATTAAGAGGGAGTTTGTTCGCGGAGCATCAATGGTCTAGAGAGCTCAGTTTGGAATGAAAAAGGAAGCGTCAGATGGTGACCTGACGACAAATTTCGAAATTTTTCGTGTATAGTAAAAGATAAGAGTTAAATGTAACTTCCGATATGTCTGGTACGAAAATAATGATGAGGTACACAAGAGTTAACGTGGACTTTCCTAGAAATAAGACCTTGATATTTCGCAAATTCTAAGGGATCTGGGAGATAGGAGCCAAGTCACTTTAACACAGATCCTGCGATTCCGAGCTGCTGCTTGGGGACCAAACAGACTGATCAACTTGGTCGTATGATTTGCTTAAGCCTGTATTGACTAGGTCAATTTGATCAACTTTTCCGTTGTGCATAAGATCTTGGAAACAAGCACCATTAGGTTACTGGTGGTAGAACGACCTTTGCTAAATCCATGCTGTTGTTCTTTCAGTCGAGCATCGACCAGAAGAGAGAGCTAGCAATAAATGATTTATTCGAATAGTTTATGATTGCGGATGGAATGGAGATACCTCAATAATTTTGAATAAAATGTCTATCGCCACATTTATAAATTGGTATGATATAAGAAAAGATGCCCGATACGATAGAAAATCGTCCCAAAAAGACAGAATTATTGATAACAATATGAAAGGACGAGATCAGTTACTCGAAACACTTAATCAGAAACGTAAGAGGAGGGATATCAGCTCTCTGCTCATTCTATATGTTCTTTAGACCAAGAAAACGTTTCTGTATACCTTTATGCTATCAAAAAGTCATATTTTAATGGTCATTGTCTTTATATGGCGCAGGATTTTCTGAGAAAGTCCATATTTCGACCAGCTACTTAGTTTCTATCAATCTTAACTAGGAATCGATGTAAATGCTACCAGGCATGTCCAGAAAATAAGAGTACTAGAGCTCCCACGGGCAGAGAGCATTTTGGTTTTCCTATGTTGATCACATTGCCGTGTAGCTTAGCTCTTTTTGTTTCCAACGGATACGACTAAAACTGTGGTCACAGCTACGCTTCTATGCACGATGTCGATAAAATCTGCCGCCAAGTGTGAGATTCGCAGTATTATCCGTTATCTCATTTTAGAGGGAAAATCTCTGTTTGAAGTTTTTAACGCTATCAAATCAGTTTATGGAGAAAGAGTGTGTTTAAATGATGTTGAGAATTTAAAAATGGGCGTTTTGATATGCATGACGAGCAGAGTGTTACGTTGTAGTAAATAACCCGCGAATAACCGCAAACGTCCGAATGGCCGACATATACCAAGGAATTGAAACTATAGCTCAAGTCAGAGCCCCAGGTTACAAAAACAACAGAAGCAACAACCTTTCCTCCGTGGGAAAAGCTGGTCCAATATCTTTTTGCGAAGCCACCACTCAACTTCATAGGCTACAATTGTAACCACCACTATGTAGGGCTATTAGTCGTCGACGCGAACGTCCCGTGTTATGTACTGGTCGGCCACTGACGATGTAGGAATAAGTATGAATAACCCCTATCACGGAATCAACGCGAATTAAATCGCGCGACCGACCGAACTGACCATGGCAGTCACTATTCGACCCGCCATGGTAGACTTCCCAGAAGCCAACACTCACGTTTCCTAACACTCAACTACTGGCATGATCAACTTACCACAGTCACCTGGACGGGGCCTCCCACACCGAGGATTGCTACCGAGTATCAAAGATACCACAATATTTGGTCATTAGATGCGTGTCAAAGCGGTGCTGGTTGTACGTCCTGCAGCGACCTGAAAAGATGAAGGTACCACCAAGAATCGGAACTTACTGAAAACTGATGAAAGGGCACCTACCTGTCGCCGGACTTTTAGAGGCCGCTAACACCAACTACACTCGCCAGCTGCCAACAATAGGACCGCACGCTCGGAATATAAACTCTGAGTGCTTGCGCTACACAGTCCCGACATGGAAACCACAAAACTTTAACTATTTACTTGTTGTACGAGCTGAAATAAACACAATGCTTACTCTTGGGGTAAACAAGCAAACGACTACAAAACTCGAAACGTCATAATGTGGAACGATCCACAACGTCGCACACGGGCGTGGAAACTGGGACGTGGAAAAGAGGAATTGAGTAGCCCATTGTGGTTCGGATATTAGGGTAGGCATGCGTCGTCCGATCATTGAACTGGAGCAACGGAGGCTTAGAAAAACCGGTAGACAGAGGTTTGATAAGGAAGCTACCTCCACAAGGGAGTTCTGTTTGGAAGTGGATGATGGAGCGTGCAGTCGAAGGAAAATTTTCATCATCGAATATCGCTAAAATTCAGATGACGGAGCGTGCAGTCGAAAGAATATATTCATATTCAAAAGTGGTAAAACTCAGGTGGTAAACGACGCGTACTCATCAGACGAATTAGTGTTGGGATAAGCTTATCGCTGGAGCAAGTCAGAACGAGTCAACTCCTTGATCAAAATCATAGGCTCCGTGGCGCAGCAGGTAGCGCAATCGACCGATAAGTCCGGAGCCGGGCGATGATGACTGGACGACGGAGCGTGCAATAAGGCAAGAATTTGAAGAATCCAAATTGACTGAGTCCGGTGTATCGGTTACGGGGAAGTCAAATTTTAGAAGATTAGTGCATGACTGCGTCACGAACGTAATGTTTTATTTTTGATAGCTTTCGTTAGATTTTAATGATTTAGTTGACCTAGTTGAATGTAGGGCTAAATCTAACGTCGAAAACGACGACTGTGCAAATCAAATGTTAGAGTAGAATTTAATTAAGAAGAAAGTGCGAGACATGAATAAATTTGTTGATGGAATTTAATTGTAATAAAAATTGGGGAATTGAATATTACGGGGGATGTGACTTGAAGCCTCGAACTATAAGTGAAGAACTAATTAATTTTGGTGTATTAAACAGGGGAATTAATTGGTTGAAGACTCTTAATCGAGGTGTTTGTAATTGCTATCGGCTGGTAGTTGATTCGTAGATCGTGATCAGTATAAATCTGATGTCCGTGTGGGCGAGAATTGAATAATAACTGAGGTGTTAAGTAATTGTGGTGTATTAAACGGAGGCAACTAATTCGTTGTCGAATTTTAGCTGAGATACTGTCTGAAATTAATACCAGCTGGTAGTTGAATCGTAGATCGATATCAGAATAAATCTGTAGTCCGCGCGAAAGATGTAGAACTTGAGGTGGGAATTAGGCGCAGTAGGCAAATGGTGGCACGTAGAAGAAACGGTGGGATGATAGCAAAGGCAAAGGGGGTTTGTAGGCAACTCTCCGAAGCCCGTTCCTGTACAGGTCTTCCCGTGTCAAAGATCAGTTCGTAGAGGATAATAGCGCCTCGTTAAAATAGAGATTTCGGAGAGCCGCACCTCACTCGACAGATAGGGGTTCATTACTGGGGTGAGTGGGTGGCGCTCACCACCCAATTCCATTGGGCTAGACCGGGACCCAAACGAGCCTAGCCGAATCTCATCTTCCCTATAAGCAGGTAGGTAACAAGAAGCGTGGAAGATCATCGATTTTGGCTGATTCGCTTGTTCAAAAAATTAAGAAAGCGGTTCGTGGTGACTGCGATTGACTTTGAATTAGCTTTCGGTGATGTTTTCACAAATCTTCAGATCTCTGCTGTACGAAAGAATCACAGAAACTCTCGGATTTCCTGAGCTGTGTGCAAATAGGTGACAAAACAGCTGACAGAGCAGCACAAATTGAAAAGAGTGGCAACCACCAAAGGGTTTTTGGAGCGGTATGAGCTTGAAGGTAATGATTTTCTACACTCTATTGTGTCAGGGGACAAAATTTGGGTATCCCACTACACTCTTGAAACCGAAAGGCAATCCCCCTAATGGCGTCACACTTTTTCGCCGTCAGTCAAAAAATTCGATTGCGACCAAAAAAAACGATCACATCTGTGTTTTGAAACCACAAAGGGCTCCTGATCGAATTGTCACCTCATGGTGAAACCATCAATGCTGCTAGCTATTGTGAGACTTTAACAAAATTGAAAAGGGCAATTCAAAATAAGACGAAGGGACTGCTGCGGAATGAAGTCTACCTTATGGACGACAGTGTCAGACCTCACGTGGCCAATGCAACAAAGTAAGTTTTGGAGTCCTTCGGATGGGATGCTTTGGAATTGGTGCCTACAGATTAGTATCTGTTTTTGCTTCCTGGAACGGCTCGTGCGTGCTGTTCGCGCTCAGCCAGCAAGCTATCGTCTACACCAAAAGCTGCTCGCGCATTGAGCACGAACAAAACAGAAGATCTGTGCGCGAGCTACTCACGAGCTGCATTTGAGATCCGAAAATTTTCGCGGTTTCAGAGGAAACGCTCTGTTCGCGAACAAACACACTTGGTGTGGACCAGCAAACATTGCATTTCGATTGTTCGTCGAGCTGCTTCCTTACTTTCCGCTCTCGTTAGAAAGCAAACGTGCAAAATGCCATTCAGTATGGAATGGACTAATGATTTAGCCATTAAGTTATCAATAAAGAGGAGGAATATCCTATTTTCAAGGATCACACTAATAAGATGATAAATTCCGAACGATAAACAAGAAAATATTTTTGTTAAATTCGGAAAAATTATGCAAAGTGATGGGATAGAAATAGAGAGGATGTAGAAGTGAGGCTTTCATCGTGGATATTTTTATTTGTATTTGTTTTTGGAAAGTTTAGACAATATTATGTAGGATTCCGCACGAATAAGGATTTCGTTTTCATCTAAATCCATTTTGCACATTCACGAAAGTTTTTTTTAGATGTATTGATATAAAAATTCTGATCGGAAAGCAAAAAAGCAGTGCGCGTACAGAAGGCGCGCATGGAAGTAAATGTCTACACTAAAAGTGCTAGCACGCAAACTACTTTTCTGTTTGCGTACTAGATGTGGACGTTGCGGATGGAGAACGCGTACATTGTTCGCGTTCAACTCGTGTACAAGATTCGTTGACGTCAAATCTAAGCGCGAGCTGTGCACGACCTCTGGTGGATACAAGCTTGTTCAATTGACGAGGAAGTGAAGGGGAGGCGAACAAGTTGGGCAAAGAAGGTGGTGGTAGAATTCTTTGACCAAAGCATATAAAATTGATTCCTCGTTTTACTTCGTGCGTTGAGAGGGATAAAAACTACGTAGAAAAATTGTCTACATATACATATACTGATGGAACCATGTAAAAGTTTTTATTAAATAATTATTTTGAAACCTACATAAATCTAGTATACTTGCTCTATGGACGTGCTTCGTAGGTCAGGTTTGGCAGAGTAAATTTTCATAATCTGAATTTCAATTAATGTTGTCATGTTTTTTGTACTATTTTGAGCTGTCAAACATGCTTTCGATATTTAGGTGTATAAAAATTAGTGTATCTGATTGCATTGTCTTTTGAAATTGATCCAAAAGAAAAACTGTTTTCCTGGTAGCTCTTATATATACCATGTTAAACTGCCGTTTACGAAAACAAAAAAAAGTGACGTGCATAATCGAATTATCCCACTTGTATCACACATACGACAAATTTCTTTATTCACTTTTTCTTATTAGTTTTCGCATCAAGACTTTATTTCTATGCCTGAAAAAATGAACCGAAAAAATAAAGTATTATTCAGTAGTAGATACAAACTTTGAATGATGGCGTCCATTTGACTGGAAACAGTACTTCCAATACAATGCCATCACTACAATAATAAATGTCTAAGGCTCGTTGGTTTGAAAATGAATCGAAATATTTTGGCTTTTTTGACGTTTGTGATTGGTGCTCGAACTAGAAATGGAACGTTTCGTTTTTTTCGCTTCGTATTTGGCACGCTTTTGTCCACTTTTGCTCGGACGCTCTTAGAATTTTTTGTCAAACCATCAAAACTGGTGTTTAAAGACGACACAACAACGTTTTGCTTATATCATAAAATATTTCAATAAAGAGTGTTTTTGAATTATTTTTTTTTAATTTCAGAGTGTTTTTGAATTAGTTACTTCCGAAAAATCAACCAAATCTGACGTTTCGTCACAAATGCGTGAATGCATATAACATTTTGAATATGAATTAAAGATTTCTAGTGCAATCCAAAAGACCGAACCCACCTCGGTCGCTCTCGTGACCTTGAATCCGAATGATCAATAGCTATGGTGACGTATATCAAAGCTATGCTGCAGTAAATATTCATTAACATACAATGTATTCCTGTAATATCGAATTTCATGAAATCAATACTCAAGTTAAAAATTTCATTAGTGGCACAATTCTCGTATTTCACCCAAACATCATACACTTCCTGCATGTTGCGTTATTTTCCCTTCATTAAACTCCAGAAACTATGCATTTTCCCGTGTCTATCTGTTAACATCTCTCGGCTGGTACCTGGCTACCATAACTGTTAATAGTAGAAGTGGTAGTCGCAATCTCATGAAATTGAATCGGGTCTTGGGGCTAGAGACTATCATCATAAATCACGATCCGTAATATACGCGTAACTTAACCACACCGTGAAAAGTCATAAGGAATCGCCTTCACAACACTAACAATAAAACGTTTTACGACTTGACCGAGCGGAGTAGCAACCGGGTCTCCTGTTTTCCATACTTTACTTCTTGCTGTTGAATGCAATTACCACGAGCCGCTCAGCCTTCTTGTGTAATAGTTGTAACGGCCACTTCTTCAGACGACAATGATTGTAATCACTTCCCTGATCGGAGCATTGAGATAATATTCTGGAAAACCTATAGTAGTTTCTCTGTTTTTTCGTGTTATGCTCATAATCTTAAACTGCTACAACCGACATATAGACACAAATACACAGTGATTGTCGAACAGTTTTTCCAGCACGCCGTTACCTGTCTCAAGATTCTTGTCTCGAAAAGTTTCGGGGGCAATTAACAAAAACTGGTTGTATTGAACGCCGAGGAGCTCCAGATATTTTATATTTGCAGACATTAAAGATCAACTACACCTCACAGAATGGTACTTGTTCTACCACTTTGTATATTTTCGAGCTCCAGAAGCTTTTCGCCCGGTCACTTGAGTGAAAGATTGAAAAGTCTTACTATTGCCAAATGAAGAGAAGTAGTTCTGCTTGACCGGCTTTTGCATTTAAAAGAATCATTTTTAGGTTGTTTATTCGAATGACCAATTTGAAATGAGTTCTATGCTCGTTTTGATGTGGAGCAACAATACACTTGCTTTAATTGCTCGCGCATCAAAAGAACAATGGCATATTTATTTTTGTACTGTTAGATGTCAGTTCATTCACCACAGATTTGCGTACGATCAATAAATTATAAGCCCTGAGTAATGTATTTTGTCTATAGAATAAAGGTACTAGTGAATTCACAAGTTTTCGTGTATATTAAGTAAACAAATGTTTAATAGAGATTCCATGGCAATTAAAATACATGGCAACTTCAATGCAGAGCTCATGCTCGAGGGTCACCAAAAAGCCTCACTAATATGTATATAACTTAACTGTTTCTATCTCCCTCCAAATATAACTACATCCCAAATTCAATTTGTGTATCTTCCGGTCCAATAAATAATTCAAAATACGCTCAAAGCATATGTGATACTATGATTCCCGTCGCGAATCCATTTCATTTCTGAAAAACGGGGTCAACTTCCAGCTCGTTTCGGTTGAATAAGTGCAATTCCATGACGTCTGGACATTAATCATCGTCGAAGGAGTGAACCAAGCGCAGATTCGAAAAATTTCGTGTCAAGAGTGCATTTCGGTTTCCCGCAAACATAATAACCAAAAATTATGATGTTGATACTAATATTTATTTTGGGGGTTTCGGAACACGTGCTGAGTGAAAAAGTGACTTGCCAAATCAATCGTCAGCCTCGAAATTAACATACAAGTGCTTTTAAAGTAATCAATAGCTGTTATGAATTGAGCTATTTAGAAAAATTACTACACCGGTTCGCGTTTGAACGTCTAAAGTAAATTATCAAGTAGGCTATTTATGAACGGATGGCTCTATTCAATAAATTTCGTTAAGCTATTTGTCCCAAAAAAATGAGCTCCAAAAAGAATATACATCACGGGACGATCTCATTTAGACCCTAATCGAATCATACCTTTAAAAGGAGGATAATTCTAGGTGTACGTGCCTAAAGTCAATAATACTGCTTAACTCTAGTTGATTTACAAGTTCGGAATTCAATCACTTAAACTAATCCTTGTAATTCAAATAAAACCCCACGCCGATTTGAAAAGATTTATCTATCATGCACTAATCAGTCAATTTTCAAAAAAAAAAATAACAACAAATGATTTAAAAACTCAGAAACAATCAATGCTGAAAAGGCTTAGTAAAGTCAGAAACTATCTCAAATGCTAATATGTGTGAAACCATTTTAAAAAAAATTACAATTTCGTCCTCAATTAACGTAATTGTATTTCTTCGCGTTGATTTGGTGCATCAAAATCTGAGCAATCAACAGATGTTGAAACTTATTTGCAGGAGGAATATTTTAATTGCAAGCAGCGTGTGGCTTAGAATTTATGGCGATAGACAGCCTAAACTTATATCACAATGTTTTTGAAAGCCACTTAAGTAAAAAATCATGTGAAAGGTGGACTCAAATTTTAATGAGATTAAAATTATTATTCAAAAAGTCTAGTGCATCAGAACCGCTAGAAAACTGATTTTCAAAGAAATTGGCTTTGAGTCACAAAAAAATGTGGGAAGACGTCATACACTTTTTTGTAGTACCATATCAACCATTCCTTATTCAAAGCAACAAAACTAGGCTTTAACATAAATTATGAAAATGTTCAGTGCTGGCAACACTTTTCCAAGGAAGCAGCAATAACTTTACCATAACAACATCATACTTCAGTCAACTTATCCTTTGAATTTCGTCCTCATTGCAGGATTTCATCGAAAGCTTCAGCGGTTAAACATTGTTTGAGGCTACCACCCGAAAAATTTTCAAAACTCGGAATATTTCAAAATTGGTTCCTTATTTTCATTGCAAATCCTTTGCATATTAGTATGTAATGGAATCATTTGTTGATGCAATATTTACGCAACTGTCTGATGCTGGTAAGCCCTGTCTTAGCAGCAATGCAAAAAGTATAACAAATCTGCTTCACGTTAAGCTAAACCCACTCTGTGAATCACTGCGCTGGAAATTATAGGGGTGAAAAGAATTTTAGGGCTACTACCCTCAAAACTTTTCAAATTTTCAAAACCTTAATATTTGTTGTTAATTTTCATTGCAGAACCATTCACATTTGCAAATCTAATGACATAATCGCTTAGTAAAGAAATTCCAAATAAAATACGAAAATGGTCATAGCTGGCAGTCCTTTCATGATTTTTTTTACAAAACTCCCACGACGTTTGGTTCGCAATAAGGTCTATTTACTGCATGAACTTTGTTTTGATTTAATAACTGGACCGGAAGCTATTGCGTGAAAAGCTTTATTGTGCTGAGCAAATTTACCAGATTTAGGAGAGTAAAATCTCCATAGCTGGCAGCTCTATTCTAATTTTTCAGCCAAATTTTCACCAAATGTTATCTAAACAAAGGTCCAAATACTTTGTGAATTTCGTTAAAATGTGGTTGCTGAATCGGAAGTTGTTGGCCAAAAAGCAGATTTTTTCTCAGTGATTTTTCAAGATTGCTCCACTGCCACAGGTTTGCCCCATTTCAGAATCACTTCTTCAAACCTGGCCCTAGTTACTACCAATATGTCCTATCAATTTCATGATGATCAGATTATTCTGTCATCAGTTTTCGTGAACAGAAGTTTCGAATGTTGAGAAAAGTCAGAATTTTGAAAATTTCAATTTGACATGATGGACAAAAGTTAAAATTTATCTATGATTTGAAAAATTTTGTCAAAAAGCAAAAAATTTTCAGGAGGGTCGATGATTTGAAGGTTTTTTTTCAAGGCTACAGGGTTAACTGCACTTGAAAATCCATTTGTGTTAAATTTTAGTCAACATCAATATGCTCTGCAAATTTCACGGTGATCCAATCCTTCGGTCAGAAGTTATGACAAATCAAAATTTGAAAAAAAATCTTTGCCTACTTTTAGGGACTCAGGACCCACGCACGGCTCAAAATTTCCAATTTTTTTATCATAGGTAAGCTTAAAACATAATAAGTTTTCATTTCCAATAATTTATTCTAGCAAAGATTTACACTGCATAGAAATATAGGAGTACCTGAGAATTCACTCAAATGCCCGCCGCCGCCAAAGGGTTCAAGATATCTTAAAGAAGTATGAATTTTCGGCGAAACGAGTTCAATACTACATTTTCTTCGAAAATTAGTGAAAAAAATCGTTACTCTATTCTTTCACTAGCACAATGAAATTTAAAGCTTAAACGCACGAAGGTTAAGGTTCTACGTTCCAAGTTAATTTAATCCTTAAATGAAGTGTTTGTTCACACGGTCGAACTATTATGACAAAATTTTTAACATACCAACTTCTAAAAAAATCTTCAGACATATGTGTTTGACTCAACGTTTGTCTGACTTCAGTAAGTAGCCGAAATTGAGCAGCTTTAGCTTCTTGCCAAATCAAAAGTGGTGTCCAAGGACCAAATCCTCAGTCAACCTGGAACTAGCGCCTAGGTTCCGTCCCGACCCAGAGAGAATTCCAAAAACTTTCAGGCTCTTTAAAACTGATTTTCCCATGCAAGATTGGAGGGTTTCCAAAGTTGGTTATTCCACTGGGCGTCGACAGGATGCTCTTCTCATACTAAATTACAAGACTATAAAAGTATCATCAAGTGCGGAGTCAAGAAATTAGCCCTACCTTTGCAAATAAGTGGTAACCCAACAATTAAATAAGTGGTAAGGATTGCGAGGTTCTGAGACTGCTCTGCAGAGCCCAAAATAATAGGCAGAACCCATGCCTTAAAGGAATGCATCTGGAGCAAAATCAGGAGCGGAGTTAAATTGTGCTGATGGGGTCTGAGTTGAGGCTACCTCCGAATTGTGTTTGAGGAGTAATTTGACTCGACCCTTATTGATAAGGGCCTGCAGATCTTCGCGCTGTTTTGAAAATGTGATCGAAACTAATGCAAACCCACGACCATAGTTAAGACATCCCACCAACATAGTTAAATAACACAAGAACCATAGCGAGGGAAAACCTAGCCTTTCTCCGGGATATTTTCGAGGAGGACCCAAAAGTAATGCGATTACTTTTATAACGATTTACTTATTGCGGATATTTACAAATAATGATTTATATTGTTTAAAGTACTGTCTATTAGAAGAGATGCTATCACCTCATTCACAGTCCAAAATCACCACCCTATAAACTCTCTTTTCATTCGGCAAAACAAACAAAAATTACACAAGGACAGGTCAGGAAAGTAAGGTCGGTGGGGAATGAGTGTTATGCTTTGTGATTTCAGAAAGTGACAAATTCGAAGAGCTGTGCTCACAGGTGCGTTGTCGTCGTGAAGAAGCCGATCACCCTCTTCCCACAATTCTGACTTTGCGCTGTGCACTCTCTTTCGCAGTCGTCTCAAAAACCCCAAGTAATATTCTCAATTCACCGTCTGACCTCTTGGGACAAATTCGTTGTGCATGATTCCCTTGATGTAAAAAAAGCAGATGAACATGGTCTTCACATTCAATCTGACCTTCCTGGCTTTTTTGGAACAGAGTGAATTTGAAGTCTTCGATTGACTGGATACCTGCTTTGTCTCGAGGTCGTAATCGTAGCACCAACTCTCGTCAAGCTCAGTTTTCAGCTCCGGGCAAACAATCAGTCGGTTGTTTCTTTAATCTTCTGTGAACAGCCATGGAACAAATTTCGCCGAAACACGCCTCATGTCCAAGTCTTCTGTCAAAATGCGCTGAATTGAGTTCCAACTAATACCAATAGCTTCAGATAATTCGTCAATGGTGGATCGATGATCTTCATTCATTTTTTCCCGGACTTTTGAAACACTTTCGTCATTTCTGCTTGTTGCAGGGCGACCAGTGTAACGTTGGTCATCGATGCTCAAATCTCCACCTTCAAAACGAAAAAACCATTCAAACACTCGTGCACGACTAAGAACTTCCTCTCCGTAAGCTCTTTGAAGCATTTCAAGTGATTCAATGGCTGTTTTCCCTATTAAATAAACAAAATCTTTAAAAAACATGATTAAAAAAACTACTTTTTAAGTAAAAACCAGCTGCTGCTGTTTATATGAAATTAGAGTTAAAATAATATTAGCACAGATACTTACTAAATTAGTCCTAAAGATCGTTTATTTGATCAAATTCAATATAAATCGTTTCAATTTACCCTCATCTACATTCAATACATCCAGATAAAAAGTAAAAACGTTTCCGCTTTCAACTATCCAATAGTTTTTAATTGGCGAATTTTGTATAAAGTTGGTTCTATCTACAAATTTGAATGTGGAAGAGATCATTAGAACTTGTACTCGTCGCTGGTACCCTAAATGAGATTTCCTGTAAGATATCTGGACCACCAATCTAACTAGGTTGAGCAAAAACGACACGTCATAGTAACATCTACGAGCCTCAAGTGTTTCCGTTTTTAAAAGAGACAAGTTGCTGGGGTTCTCAATAACCTCAGAAGAGATGTAAAGTTTATATGTTATGTAACGTAAAAACTCGGGTGAATCTTTTTAATTGATAGCGAATGAATTTTGTAGTACCGACAAAATTGTACTCCAATATACTACGAACAAGCAGTAAGTATGGAGATTTCAATGCATATTGCCAAAATTGTGCGTATTACAAAGTGTCCTTGTTCGGAGATGTCATTAATATGATCCATAAAAATCAAGGACGAATCCACTAAAATCCCTTAGTCTTCAATCAAGTTAACTTGTGATAAAGACATATAATTGATATTATGTGAATGTAAAAAAGTAGATTTTGTTTTTTTAAAGACAATGTTTTGGCATTTGATTAGACTAGTTTTGACATTTGGTTAGAATAAGTATAGAAACTATCCAAATTAAACTGCAGGAGCATTATATCGTCATAAGAAGAAACTGCACTAAATATGTTGCAGTCATCAGCAAAAGTAGAGGCTGTATGTCCTGGAATACTGTGTACAGGTTTTTCGCGCTAGGAAAAGTGAAAGAGAGAGGTTCTCCACGCACCTCGCATGACGCACCCCCTCATCAGAAGTGTTCGTTTGTAGGTATATAGCCTGTAATGTAAGTGTCCGTAGTTCAACTGAACATGTAACTTTTATTAATAGGAAATTATTGGACTGCACCAAGTTGCAATCCTGACCCGATCTTCACTGGAACTTTCCCTTGGGAGAACCGATTATCGCAAAGGACTAAATCTGCATCTGGCAACACACCTATACAAGCGCTCTCAACACGGTAGCTAGGTCAGCGTTTAACCCACTCAAAGCCAAAAGAAAGCCATAGCCCTTATGGTTCAATGTTGATATCAACATTCTGCGGGAAGACTGCAGGAAAGAGTTCAACAACAAAACTAAAAGCTTTTAATTATGCCATACGTAAGATTAAGACATCCTCATGCAGGTACTTCTTGAGTGTATTAGTGAGTTTAATACTGCTCTAAACTTGAACAACTCGTTAATTCAAGCACCAGCATTTTAATTGTTATTATGCACTCAAATTTCACAGGAAATCATACTCCCCTAACATACGCGGTCCACCAAGGCGAGCACGCTATCGGCTTATCACGTTGTAGCCTCCGTGTTGAGGTAGACTATACACAGCCTTGAGCCGTTCAATTCCCCGGGCCCTGATTATGTTCTTCCCTCCGACACAAGGCTGAAGGAGATCTATAATGCATGCCTGCGTACCTCGCATGTTGCCATCAGCTGGTGGAAAAGAAGGAAAACAAATATGTCTTAGCTCTGTCTTGCTATAAATTCTGGAATGGACCATAGACTTTTGCGTCCAATAGTCCATCATTCATCTCAAAGGTAAATCTGTTAGAACTGCTCCGGATGTCCTTATACAGGAGATCAAAAATATTTCGTTCTTGAGGTATATATGCTTGCTACTTTCATAGGCATTAAAAAGCTTTCAATGACACCGAAGCCCGGCTTATAGTCACCACACGTCTGCATATCTGTCACTCCTGGAGAAGATTACGGTAAATACTCTTCTAAGGAAGGTAAACCAGGTTAGTTGCATATAAACGACATAGCCATAGTCGTGTTGGGAAAGTATGTATACATCTACACTTTTCGAAAGGCTAAACCACTTTCTTGATTAGCTTTCACGTTAGAGCTGTGAAAGTGGCTTGAATTTGAATACCAGTAAAGAAAAGAAAGTACAAAGTTCCCCGATTAAACTTATCAAGATTGATGGGAGTCTCTATTAACCTGGGCCTTAGTGTCAAATATTTCTACTTTGGAACGAAAATGTAGCCGGAAGAGCTTGGAATGCTTTTGTTACATTTTATTGCAGCAAAATATATTTCATACCCTCGTATTGCTGGATTTATTTATGCGGCTGTGGTTGAGGCTATAGTAGTTTATGGTGTAACGTTTCTTTGACCTGTTGCTCTCAAAGTTGTCTACCAACTAATGCTTTTGAAAAAAGTCTAAGGTTGTTTTTGGTGACAGGGACTCTGTACCGTATCTATTTAGGCAATTTTTGTGCTGCTTCATTAGTTAAGTGCCGATTTACTGCTCGTATAGCAAGCCACTCTTGCTCCTGTGAGACTTCATTGCATTTTGACACTGATTGGAACAGAGTTTGGCTTTGTTAGAGTTTTATTTGAGGAATTTTTATGTATTTATTTAGCTCCAAGCACCCATTAGACAACTCGCATTCCGAGTAAGGGTGAAATAAATGTTTATGTCACTCTTGCGATAGCGTTCATTCATTTATATACCGATGGTTCGAATAGTGGTATATACTCGGATGAATAAAGTTGTATATAGTCGGATGCACTAAAGTGTCTCTCAGAGGCAAGTGGTGGCTATGTTTCACTCAATCAACTGGCTTCTGCGAAACAAGATATTCTAAATTATTACTGATATATATGTTTTATTGATGATTGTTATAGAGAGCGCAGAAATGTTGCTGAATATCGCCCATCTCTTGCGGAGATGTTGAGACATTCGTTCAATTGATTTTGGGTAGTTGGACTGTTTGACTCATGAGCTGGCATTGCCCAAAACTTTGCTACTGGAGGTTCTATCTCCTTTCTCTGAAGGAACACCGATGTTATCGATTGAAAATACCTTGAGGACGGTAAAAAGACCTGAGGTCCTGGTAATGGAATAGACCTCTATTGTGCTTATGTGTATCATTCAAACTATCTATTTACCTATGCCCAACAATACGTTAAGCACGTTGAAAGCATGTGATCGTAAAGGCCCCAAGGGTAACCAGATGATGCGGCAGCAGGTGTGCTAAGTTACTTTACTAAAATTCATTTCAATGAATATTATATTTATACCATAAGTTTACTGATATTGTTTCATACTCGAATATAAAAAATTGCCAGTGGATTTAAATTGTCTTTGCATAAAAAATGTTATCAACAATTTTTTAAGCAATTTGCGAAAGCTAAGTGATAGAACCGATTTTTGCTTCTCTTTTGTTTGATGGTTGGTTCGCCATATCGGTAAGATTTGATATTTTCTTAAAATTAAGTTTTGTCAATACTATCAAACCGAAATCGTTCATATGTTTTAGTGGATCACCTTCGCAAATATAGCATGAAAATCAATTGTTCCAATTTAAGACGTATCAGCCTACAACTGTTAATGCAAGTTGTCCTTCAGCGAATCAATTTGTTTCGACTTTTAGTTAGAGTAGTTTTAATTTGCACAAACCGTATTATTGAAATTGAAACGCAACCAATATATTCGATCGAAACTCTACTGGATGCAACTATTAAACAAACACAAGAAGTATAACCGTAGTAGCACTAGTAACAAAACTACGCGTTTGCTCCTTATAAGCGATTTGAAAGGCAATTTCAATATCATTACAATATTATGACATGGGGCTTAACGGAGTCGCGTTTGCATTTATGATTGAAAATCCGAATGAATATGAAGCGTGCAATTTCATTCATACTGCGGGCATCCATACAATCCTGTATGGGAAAGAAAACTTTGATGCAATGAAACGACTTCGTTTGCCTCTCTAGAGCCACCACATCGCTAACTCTGTTCGCGTCATAAGCTTGTAGAAAGATATTCTAAGGCCCAGTTGGATTGAATGATAGACTGCAGATAATCGTTTCGTGCATAAATCCCAAACGATCGATTTGCTTGAAGCGACAGCACAATGTTTCATGGCAAAGCTATTTATCGACCACCAAGCGCAAATCCACCGCCACTCCACAACATTGTTTTTGCTAGATTTATTTGCGGGAGGACCGATGTGATGTCGTACTTGTTGCAAGCCTTTCTTATTTGAAATCAACTTCGTTTCGCTCTTTTTGCTTCTAACCTGAATTGCTTCGTAAAACTCGTTAGCCAAGCTATTCGCCGTACGAGATTACGAATTGTGTTGTGTAGGTAACTCACAGGCCAGCTTGTCTGAAACATGACAGATTTGTCCACAAGACGTCGATAATACCAGAACGTAAAATCAATCAGCCACCGCACGTTTCCAGTTGACTAACTCCGAACTATGAGCAGGAAGAAAAAAAAAACTCGTAGTCATATACTCATACCCCCATTCCAATCGGAATGTTGGTTAAGGCTTTGTTGTGGTTACCGGATGCCAAATCATCTTAATCTTGAACTGAGCAGATACTAATACCACTAGTTGCAGAGGAATATGCCAAACATAGTAAAGCGGGCATAAAGCCAAGCAAGTGGCCGTAGTGATGTGGTGTGAGCATCGAGTACATAATCTTAATCGATGCGATATCGCGGCTTCTCAACTGAAATTTAATACTGCGTGGCGAAACAGTTGTAGAAATTAATCCTGATTAAGCAGATTTTCGATTTTATATGAAGAGAGTATGTCTGCCAATTTTCGTTCAGGGAAATGAACTAATTACAGTGACTTAATGATTATGGTAATTTGGTCTTTTTGATACAACGATAGAGATATTTGAAATTAATATCAAATGGTAATCTGTGAGCAAGAATTATAATTTTTTTTATAGAAAATTGTCCTATTTAGGTCGTTTAATTGATAGAAAAGTTGTCTCTTTAGAATCCGTTGCGGATGTGGAAGTTAAAGTTGAAAGTGGCTTTATTCAAACAAAGCAATTGGTTTTATGCTTAGCTTCAGTTCCTTTACTAATTTCCAATTCTGTTTCCTATTACGTACTGCGAATTTTATCAAAACATGAGTTATTATACAAAACATATGAGATGCCTATCCTGATCGTAGCGATTATTAATCTATAGTTTGTATAAAGTGAGTTTAAGTAAATGATTAAGACCTGTTTTAAAGTATAGTATAGTTCCAAAACACGCGTCCTAAGCATTTATTTGTTTATACCTTTCGAATTTAAAACAATAATTCGAATATATTCTGTGTTTCATGAGTTTAGACAGAGGTAGCAGTAACTTCGACTGTAATGGCGTTACATTTTCACCCTGGAAGAATCGAGTCACCAACAATAGCCGTAAGAAAGAAACTAAAATTAATTCTGTAAGAAATAATTGTATTTCACATAATGCTTCAAAAAATCTTCATCCATTCAAAATCCTCAAATTCTCTCCAACTTGATGACCATCCCTTCTAAAAACCCCACCCACTCTACAGTAGTAACAAACAATTTATCGTTGGATGGTCCTTTTAACATTGCTTCTACTCGTAGGAACTCATTAATACCACGTCCTACTGATGCTTCCGTTTTTTCCCAACAAAATGCAAACAATGTTAGCTCCTCTTTATCCTCTAGCCACCTGGGTACTTATGTCGCCTCTACCGAGGCAACTACGAATACATCCACCCTTGACAATTTAATGACAACTGCAGCAGTCAACTCTGTTAGGCATTTGTCCTAACATAACCCCTTCCTCAAATGGACTCAGACTCTTTTATCACAATTGTAGTGGTATGAGAGGCAAATTAAGTAAGTTATATCTTGACACAAAATCCTGCCACTTTAATTTACTCGCCTTCACAGAAACTTGGCTAAATGATTCCCATAAGAATGAAGAGATCCTTGATAGCAGTTGCACAATGTTCAGAAATGATCGCGGCTATTGTTCCACAGATCAATCGCGAGACGGTGGGTTTTTGCTGGTGGTTAGCAACACTACTTCAAGTGAGATGATTGACATCACCCCCAATGTATCGTTTTTACACTGTTGTCACTGTTATTCGTGTTTTTTTGAATCACAATTTCCTTTACATTAGTTTGGCCTATATCCCACCCAGATCGGACGAATCAATTTACAACCATTTCTGTGAATTAATATCTTCCATTACAACGTCTCTGAAGGAAAAAGACAAAATAATATTCCTAGGAGATTTCAATCTCCCAACTTATGTTTTATCCCCGATGAAAACGACGCATTTCTTCTCCCTGTTAATCTCTCAGATTCCAATGACTTCAACCTTGCGGGTACTTTTTATGGCAACGATTTGCAGCAAGTCTTCCCAACTCCCAACCAAAACGGTCATTGGTTGGATCTTGTATTAACAAACGCCTATGACGAAGTAGTGGAAAGTCCAACTGATGACGCAGAGCATCTTTTTACAAATAGTGTACACCACACTGCACTATCAGTTGAACTTCCTACTTCCGATTCTATTTACTTAAGAGCGTACAATAACTCAATTGTACATGACTTTCTTAATGCTGATTATGAAAGCATTCACCATCACCTTGACTCTATAGATTGGACGAATACTCTTTCAACGTTAGATCTTGAGGAAGCCATTTCCAATCTTTATAACAAAATATTTGACGCCGTTGAAAGATATGTACCTAAGATAAGAAAAAAGAGAAAGTTGTCTGAGCCTTGATTGGGACCTTAAACATTTGCAAAATCGTAGGAACAAGCTTTATAAGTGGATTAAAAACAATATAGACGTTAGTTCTGCTATTCAGGATGAATATAATGAAGCCTCTAAGCAATTTTCGGCAAAGTCTCACGAGGCTTATGACAATTACATTAAGATAACACGTGAAAATATAATCCGCGACCCTAAAAAATTTTATGATTTTGTAAATGTGAAGCGAAAAACCACTGGTTATCCATCGTCGATGTTCTTTAATGATATCACTTCTTCCTCTCCTAACGAGATTTGTGATTTATTCGCAGATAGTTTCCAGAATATTTTTATTGCACCTGAGTCATCAAACTCACATCTCCCTTTCTCTCATTCTGCTCCTACAGCGTTTGTCAGCCACATAGAAATTACACGTGACGAAATACGTAAAGCTATTTTGGAACTCGACTGCAACAAAAGGCCAGGGTCAGATCTTCTTCCTCCAACTTTCTTGCGCAAATGTGTAGAGCAACTTATAACTCCCTTTCATATTTTTTTCAACAGATCACTTTCGTTTGGAGTTTTCCCATCCTGTTGGAAACTTTCATATGTCACACCCATCTTCAAAAATGGTGATAGACGCTGTATCGAAAAGTATAAAGGTATTGCCATCTTATCTTCTATTCCGAAACTTTTTGAAAATATTGTCTACGATAAACTTTCTCCGCTTGTTGACTCCCGTCTAAACGAGCAACAATATGGTTTTGCAACCATATTGTTGCTCGTTGCTCGTTTGTTGCTCTGGTTTGAAACGAGCAACAATATGGTCGCTCAACTACCGCAAATTTGACAGTCCTACTCTCAGACGTCCTTTGTAAAATGGAGGAAGGCTACCAAATTGACGCAGTCTGTACAGACTTTAGTAAAGCTTTTGACAGAGTTGACCACCCTACCTTAATTCTAAAGCTACGGAAATTCGGACTTGGTGGACCTTTGCGTAGCTGGCTGACTTCTTACCTTCGAAATCGAACTCAGTTGGTAAAATTTCAGGGACTTTTATCGAAAAATATTTCTGCTACCTCTGGCGTACCCCAAAGTTGCCATCTTGGCCCACTTCTTTTTAATATATTTATTTCTGACCTATCTGACGTCCTAGCAAATATACCTCATCTACTATATGCCGACGATCTTAAAGTCTATCATATCATTAAATCTAAATCCGATGCACTCTTTCTCCAATTCAAACTTGATTCACTTGATCATTAGTGCAATGAAAACAAGCTCTCTCTGAACATTGCTAAGTGACAAGCTATAAGTTTCTCCTGAAAATGCACCGTCTTACATAACACGTACTTCCTCGGGAATAATTTGCTAGCTCGAGTCGAAAACGTTGTTGACCATGGTGTTATCTTGGATGAGCGACTCCACTTCACCTTGCATTATGATAAAATACTTTCTCGTGCAAACAAACAGCTAGGCTTCATCAAAAGACTTGCGAAGGAATTTCGTAACCTATGGGTCACAAGATCCTTATACATCTCATTTGTACGCCCCATTCTCGAATATGCTTCCATTTGCATTAATCCGGCTTTACATCCTTTACATAATCCATACAAAAGCAATTCTTACTTTTCGCATTGAGAGAACTATACAACCTTTATGATTTTAATAATCTTCCTCTTATGAGTTTCGATTTGGTCATCTAAACTTGTTAAAACTTTCATCTAGAAGAAAGATGATTTCGGTTTGCTTCGCATTCGACGTCATTAGAGGCGTCATCAAAGTTGAATTCCTGAATAGAAAAATGGTGTTGAATAACCCTGTAAGAAACACCAGGTCCTCTCGTTTACTTAAGGAATATCCACATTCCACTACTTACGTAGCTAATTAGCCTATAAATAGATGCTGCAGGATATTCGATAGCATAAGTAATCTGTATTCTCCAACAGTCTCAAAATTATCTTTCAAATCCTCCCTATTCCAAGCCATCCGCAACACCTTATCCTAAACAATATGTCAATGTTTTGTTTATTTGTTATTAATTATATAATTATTCATTTATTTTGTTATTTTATTTAATTTTTCGTTCTTTATTTATGTACTCATTCACCCGTATTGTGAGTGTCGAGTTGATCGCTAGTCGCTAATCGACGAAGTTGTCGAGTCGATGGCGTTTTGGTATTGCGAGAGTCGATCGAAACGACTTATAAGCACTGCCATATCTAAATCGAGGAAAATGCTTGAATTGACTGCTATTGTGAACGAAATTGCCAATTTGAACAACTTTAGCATCCGCCAATTGTCAAGTGAAACTTCTTTAAAGACAATCTATTATTTTTTTTAGAATGTTTGTAAAATGAATTCTTTTGGTTTATTTTTTTGAGGACGAATAATGCAATCTTTGCGGTAGAGCTTAGTATAGCGATGCAAAAAATAGTAACAGTTAGTTATTATTTTTTCAATAAACAGTAAATAAACATTTGCATTTTTACTAAACGCTAAGAAAATACTTTAGTTTTTACTAAAGAATAAATTAACGTTTTCATGTATTTAGTAACAAATCTGTGGATTATTTAAAATGTTGTTGCTGCAGCTCATACATTTTGTTTTTAATTTCAATTTTGGGGCACGATGTACTTTTTTACCTCTCGCATCTTCTTCATAAATTTGCAGGGTTTTTTGCTTTATTTGTAAGGACTTTTCTCACAATTTTAACTTGTGTTTTTTGAGGTAATACATTTTTTTGGTTAAATGCAGAGTTTCTGCGACATTTTTATTTATGTTTTCTTGTAGCTCAGGTTGCTTTTTGCGTAGTCGGAGTCTACTTTCCTTTTGGTTGGCGTTGGAAGATCTACTTTCTCGAGGTGTTCTTTCCATTGAAGAAGTTGCATCTATGGTAGCTGGTGGTACAGCGCTTACAACTGAGGTTGCCTGATTACTTGTGGAACAATGTAAAATCGACGACGCAGGCTCCACACTCGTATCGCGCGGTGTTCCGAATTCACAGCCAGTGGAATTAAGCGCAACATTTAAATTCAGTAAATTAACCACACACTCTTCAAGAGGAGAGAAATAAACCTGTTTGTTCGGTCCACCACCAGTTTTGTGTTATTCACAATTGTTTCTTATGATCTTTTTGTGAATTTTAAATTTGAAATCGATCCACACCTGAGGAGGTCATACGAGTTTAAGAATTTTGATATCTTAATAACAAACCTTCTGCCAGCCCCTTATATCTTTTACTAGTAGACCCATGCTATTTAGCTCTTCCGCAAAACTATTCCATCCATCCTTCACTTCGCCATTTTACCCACCAGCTCTAACGAATACTCTTGCGAGCTCTTCGTTATTCTCAAGTAGAGATACCAAACGTTCAAATTGTTTGGCGTTTGTTATTTTCACCCTTTAATAATTATTTTATAAGCGACTGAATATTCCAAGAAAATAACTTACATTTTGCATATATCCAATTACCTGTCGATGTAACGTCGCAAAGCAAATTGCAATCGACAAAACTGTCGATATAATCGACATCGACTCGACACTCATAATATGGCTGATTGTAATTTCCAATTTTGTTTCTTTTCTTTACTGCTTATGTAAGTTGTACCTTGCTTGGTTAATAAATAAATAGATTGAATTGGTTTGTCCTACATGTGCTGCTTGTACGATATGATTCTTATAAGATTTATCTTTTGAGAGACAAAGCTTTCGGATATTTATTGCCATAGAATAAATTGACTGCACTGGTCGGTGATCGGTAAATTTCCTAACTCTGGAAAAATGTTTTGGTAATAGCTAATTTTCATAGGATTTCCAGAGGTGACATATTTTTCACTAGTTAAATGTCGTTTGTCTATAATATGATCGAAATTTGAGAAACATATTCCAAAATCTAAAAGAATGCAATTTACTTCCTGCAGTTTTGTCACACTTCGATGGTGCTTCTGGGGCTGCTTCTAAAAAAGATGTGTATATTAACCGAATGAATGAAAGCCTGCTACACTTTCCCCTTTACGATAGCTTTGTATCAATGTGGAAGCGTACTAAATTGAATGCTGGTCCAAGCCTATAATCTCCCGACTTGGGGATGAGGCTGAAGTCATCTTTGGGTCTACTAGCCCGTCGATGGTAGATCGTGGGTGCCGCTGGCTTATCTATGTCTTACCGTCTCTCATTTTTCTGCCCTAAAAATCGAGTTAATTTATTTTTTTCTGCTAAACTTTTAATAATAATTTGATTGTTACAATTTTGTCTGCTACTGATATCTCCCGATAACTTCCACCATTTATTTTTAGACAACGGAAAGAACTATTGTAACAAAATATGTTTTCGTTTTTTTTCTGCAAGTTCTTTATTTATTTAATTTATACATCTCAGTATAAAGAAAAACACCGAAAAATTATTTATGTGTTTCGAAAAACTGGCGAAAAATTCAAATCAACATTTCCAGGCTCTCCTACTCTGCTATTAAGTCCGATCTTTAAATTTTATATTTTAAATTTTATTAATTTTATTAAATTTTATTAAACTACAAAATAATCTCATTCAAAGTAAGGTCGATTGGAAGCGTTAATTTTCCTACATATTGCGGGGAGTAAATGAATTTGATGGTGATATGCCACAGTAATATATTTAATTTGGTTTATTTGAATATATACATGCATCTAGTACGAACGGAAAACTAAGTTACACATGCAATTGTAAATAACACTTCCTCTCTATCGTTGATTGTCACTAGTTGTTAAGTCGCTTGAAACCACTTTGTAACTATACACATTAACTTTCGATAAAAAAATAAAATGGCTGAATTATAATGTAATCCGTAAATATAAGTTTTAATTTCAAATTATAAATTGAAGACACAACAGCCACCCTACACATTTTCAAGTGAACGATGTATTTCAGAAGAATCTTTGTCAGCCAGGAAGAAGTGACGTAATAAAATTTAACTTGTTTGCCACAAAATATAAAATGTTTGTTCTACTGAGAATGAATGTCAATCACTGCACCTCAAAGCTTACATGCTTACATTCAAAGTGCATGTTCTATTGTTCTGTCAAGCAGAAAAATAGTACTCTAGCGACACTTTTTACAAAAGGGTGGAAACTTGCTATTAATAAACCAATACAATAAAAAATTGGTGTAAACGTATGGTCTCATTAAACTTATTATCTTCACACCGTTTCTTTCGAATTACGATCCGCTTTCTTCCTCACGGAAAAAAAAAGAATTCGAAGCCACCAATTGAAAGAGTATGAGATCTTTAGTCGAAATTTTGGTTGTGCTACCGTTGTTTCACGATGATACCGTACTGCAATGGAGTTTTGACATACGGTAAAAGGTAGCTTCGCTACATCTTTCAACAATAGCTCGAATCTGTAAAACATCATTTGACTAACTTAAATTATATTGTGTTTTATTTTTTTAAGTTCGCGCTTCGTTTTCGTAACGTTTTCTCTAAAATCTCCCATTTCCACCTGAATGAGCTTCCTTCGGATTTGAAGTCAGCCCCGCTGCCGTCGCCATGGAACTATTGATTTTTGGCTTTCTACCGCTTCCACCTCAATTTGTAGTTTAAATCCATAACGTATCCCTTTCGACTCACTTTTGTGCCATTTTTTGAATTAACGTCAAGTTTTCTATGCCCACTGAGCTTGGAGTTAACCTTGCTCTGAATTATTACCCACAAAAATCAGGGATAAAAAAGTCGGGGAGCTAGTAACTCCACAGCTCGCATATGGGGGCATTTCACATGAAGCGGACAACGAAAAAAAGTCGAGGCTCTGGATTTCGTTCATATTGTACATAATGGTATTTCGAAGAACATTAGTACTAAAAATCGATTTGACCAAAAATTCATATTTCCATTTATATATTTACAGTATGCAAAATTCGTATTCGTACGGCCAATTTTTTATGAGTAAATTGCATTATATCATTAAAACAAGAATAATGTCCATTCAGAATTTATTATCTTCCTTAACAATACTTAAATTTTAGCAAACCATGCAGAATTAACTTAAATCTTCTTGCCATTCAATGAAAATAAAAAAAAATGATTTCCAATAGCAGCGAAATCCGTATTCGTACCCATGATAATTTCATCATCGTGACTATAATGCACGTGTTGTTGTTCTGCGAATCGTTAGAATTGACAACTGAGTTTTAGGAAAGTAGTTTGTTTTTAGTTTTATACATCGTTTCGAGTCGTAAAGGAGTTAAATCTGAAATGGGACGAAAGATAAGTGAAGTTTCAAACGATTTAAGAAAATTAATAGTGGATTTGCATAAAAAGGGCAAATCATTGAAGCAAATTGGAGAAATTGTTTTAACAAGTAAGTCAACTGTGCAAAACATCGTAAATAAATACAAGAAGTGTGGCCAAATCACTCAAAAACAGCGAAACCAAAACCGGTCAGTCCTCACAAGAAGGCATCGGTCCTTCTTACGACGACATATTCGGCAGGATCCAGGAATAAGCGGTGCAAAACTTACAGCATTGCTCGAAGAATACCATGACATAAAAGTAACTCCACAAACGGTTAGAAATCACATTAAGAAACTTGGATTTCAAAGCCGAATCACAGTAAGGAAACCATTTGTAAGTGCACTCAATGGAAAAAAATGCGTAATTTTCGCAAAACAATACCTTAGCAAGGACTTTTCGTTCTGGAAACGTGTCATCTTTTCTGACGAATGTAAATGCAACGTTAAAGCGTCCGACGGATGCATACAAGTTTGGTGTGAGCGAAATACAAGACTGGCTAAGTATAACCTCTTGCCGACATTCAAACACGGAGGCGGTTCGGTAATGATTTGGAGCTGTTTTGGTGCTGAAGCTGTTGGGAATTTGCACTTTATCAACGGTATTATGAGTTTGCACATGTATATTAACATTTTAAAGAGATATTTGGTCCAAAGCGCAAGGAAATTAGGTTGTGAACGGAACCACATCTTCCAACAGGCCAACGATCCCAAACACACAGCTTTTAATATTCGTCTCTGGATGTTATATAACTGCCGCAAATGTTTAAAAACTCCACCCCAAAGTCCTGACATCAATCCTATCGAAAATTTGTGGTCGATTGTTAAGAGGAATTTGCGCAAACACGACCTTCGGAACATTCAAGGGTTAAAACATGCTCTACGGAGAGAACGGGACAATATTCAAAAGGATTTAACTACAAAACTCGTGGAATCGATACCAACGCGGCTAAAAGCTATATTAAAACAAAACAGTTATGCAACCAAATATTAAAACTTAAGAATACGCGTTTTATATTTAGGTTCTTAAAGCGTACGAATACGAATTTTGTTTAGTTATAACCGAAATATTGTTATATACATATTATCAATGATTTTATTGCATATCTTTTCAACTGGTAGCAACTTGTTTCAGAATATAGAGGTTTTTCACATAAAATTGTTGGGGTAAGAATACGGATTTTGCGTACTGTATATATATATATATATATATATATATATATATATATATATATATATATATGTATATATATATATATATATATATATATATATATATATATATATATATATATATTTATATATATCATCAAAAATATTCAGTGACAATTTCTCGGGAACGCGCCATCCGATTGAGCTTACACTTTCAGAATACTTTGGTGTATGTGCAGTCCAAATTTCACCAAATATCAATTATCTTTAATTATTTTAGTGATATTTTTAATATACCTATTATTCCGTCCACAAATATTTTTTGCAAAGATTAAACAAGCTGAATAAATTTTGAACATGTTTTTGGAATTTTGGAATTTTGGAATTTTTTAATCCCATGTGTGCGCCAGGTGCCTGAAAAGAGATCGGGAAAATTTTAAAACTTTTAAATTGCGTTAACTTTTGACAGAGCTATCAAATCATTATGAAACTTGAAGGATATATTCATATTTTCATGCTGTAAATTTTTGTTGCTTTTGATGAGCATGCCGGCAACCTTGTAGCTAGGGGAAGCGCTGAAAGTGAAAACCTCCAAATCATCAACTCTCCTGAAAAACTGTCGCTTTTTGGAAAAAAACCACTCATATATAAACCTTATGCTTTGTCTACATAGTTAAAGTAAAACATTTGAAATTTTACAACGGACAAGAACGGTAGCCCTTCTCCAATTAACCTATATTTTTAGCATCAAAAACTTATGTTCACGGGAACTCACGATTCGATAATGAAGTGATTTTGAAATGCAGACAATTCTGTGCTAGTGCTGCTATCTTGAAAAAAACACTAAGAAAAATAACTTCTTTTAGCCCTATAAATACTGATATAGTCAATCGATTTCGACGAAATGCACACAGTAGCTGAACCTTACTCTAGGCCACGCTTGGTAAAAATTTGGAAGAAAAATTAGGTTTCAAACGCTAGCTATGGTAATTTTGGTGTCTTAAATTTTGAAAATTCGCTCAGGAAAATAAAGCTCTTTGCCGTATATTTTCCAGTACAGTCATGGAATCATAACGAAATTCAAATGGCAAATCAAACTTACTATAGGCAATATTCAGTAGAAATCTAGTTGGAAAAACAATGAAAGAGTTGCTATCTATGGTTGTTTTTTTGGCATATCTTTAGTAAGCGATGTTATCATAGAATTTTCAAATCGTAGTGATCTTGTAGTGAAAATAAACATCAAATATTAAGGTCTAAATAATATGAAATGAAAATTTTTGCGAATGGTAGCCCTAAATTTTTTTGAATCCCTATAACTTCCAATGCAGTGATCGGATCAATACGAAATTCGCAGAGCAGGTTGACTTCAAAGTGAGGCAGATAAGACATATTTTTGGCTTCAGTGCTAGCAAAAAGCTGCCAACCTGAGGCGTTTTTGTTATTTTCGTACCAATAAAAGCTTGCATAAAGCATTTAGATCGCAAACATCTGCAATGAAAATAAGTAAACAATGTTTAAATTTTCTGAGGTGTGGACATGTTTCGGATGGCAGCCCCAAACACCTTTCTACCGCTGTAACTTTCCATGAAGTCATCGAAATTAAAATAAGCTTAGGGTCTCTTATTACTTAGAGTGTATAAGTATTAAGTAGGAAGAGCAGCTAGTGGTAGAATTCACACTCAAAATCTGCACAAATCCTCTACCGTTCTTCGACCATTAATGTTTCTAGCGATTCAGATGCGCTAGGGTTTTTTTTCTTTGAGATTTAGTTGTCGAGCTATGGGCTTCTGAATAATTGACGAAATTGATGAAAAGTTTGTGTGGAAGCCGATTCTGAGATTCGAAAAAAAATATAAAAAAAAACTTTAAAAATAATGATTGGTATAGAAAATTAGCTGTTCTATTTAATTTTGAAATTAAATTTGAAAAATAATATTTTTTTCCTTATGTAAAACCAGAAGTAAGCACTTCAACTCGTTATTTGAATAACTTGGAGCAGGTTAATTTTGTTTATTGTTATATCAAAATAAAGCTTTAAGTATACTTATTTTATGATGAAAGTTATAGATTGGGATGGCCAGTAGTTTAAGATGTAGGTGAATTTCAGTACATAAAAGTCGTATGAAGCGTGGTACCGAGATCTTGCTTGGTACGGATTTGCTGTCCGCTTCACGTGAAATGCCCCAAATATTGATTATAAATTTGTAAATGAAACTCTATACCAGCTTCAACCTCTAGACTTGCCAAGGGTTGTCGTGGGACTACTTTACTTTTCCTCTACACTTACTTTTCCTCTACACTACTTTACTTTTCCTCTACACTTAAAGTTTTGGCTTTCGTCTCACATATAACGTTTTTTTGCTGTTGGAAGGTAAACATCTTTGAATGATGTTTCATGATACATCTCTAAAACATTTTCGATTTTTAACGGCTAAAATTACTTAATCTTTCTCCACCATTCCCTGCAGCATGAATTAGTGGGTGCTGATTAGCCATGAGCTGTTTCTCGCAATCAGTGCTACATCCTACTTCGTTCCGTATTGCGCAGTTTGTGATGTTTATTTTTCAGCGCTGTTTAAACGGAGCAAAATATCGTAGATTGTTATGGTTGAATCATGAGCTGAGTATAATATGTTTTAAGAATCCATAAAGTATATCATTTTGCTTATTGTTTTGAAACACGAGTAGCAGAACAGCTCGTGCTCCGCATTTTCAGGCTTTTTTTACTTACTGGGCAGTTCTGTTCAAAAAGACTCAAGAAAAAAAACTGCATCAGGTTATTACTCATTTCGGTTGATTGTTAAGGTCCATTGCATCACGTTAGGGATAGATTTGTGAGTCCAATCCCAGATATTTGTTTTTTTTTACCTCTCGGGTACTTGCTATTCCAATTTTGTTTTGATTACAGAGTTCCGCACTCTTGAAGTCAATAGTGACTTGCCTAGTATTGACTAATATCTGTGATTGGGTAGCGTTCTAGCAAGTGCTTGAATAATAAAGTTTGAAATAACTCTCATCGATATTTAGGGCCAAGTATTTTATAAAAGGTTGAGGGTTTTTCCCGTTTAGAACCATTTCCATTTCAACACTTGACTTAATTGTTCAAATATCTTCAAACGCGTATACTTCAACCTCCTTGGAATGACAAGCTGGAACCACGATGCCAAAGTTGCTGGTGATTTCTGGGTACTCCATATTCCATCGTACATTATGTTCCATAATAGCGTACCAAGAATGGATATATGCGGTACTCATTTCGCTGCCAGGTGAAGTTTTAATCGTTAGTCCGAGTTACAGTGTACCATTACTCTCCTGAAGTATTCGATGATTATACTTGCTAAAGACACGGTAAATCATTAAATACTATCGTTATCTAGAATGTGGCTCCACTTCGCGGAGTAGAAGGTATCCTTTTGTTCCAGTATTACCACAGCACAATAGTCTCCTTTACCCTTTGTTACCATCTTGAAAGCGTCTACAATTGAGCGCCCGTTACAAAAATCAAATTGTTGGTCGGATAGTTCCTTTTTGCTTTCAACTTTGGACAGTAACCGGTTGTATATGACCTGTTTCAAAGCTTTTCCCACCATTTCAACAGACACACCTATCGGGGTCCTTCATCTTACAGACTTCTCGATAGGTTTGGGACAGAGAACCAGTTTTATTGTTTATACAGCTAAGAGCAAATGCCTTTTTTTAAACAAATTGTTGCTTGATTGCTAAATAAAGCGCGTTATTCGGTATCGAAACTGGACGCTTTGGTTGCAGATTTGCTTGGTTGGACATGGTTGCAGATATGCGATATCTGCGACCAAATTCATTGTCTGTGGGCTAGTCTCAGATCTAGTTTGTTCGCAAATATCGCAACTCTCCAACCAAGGTGGCAACCAGATCTCCGTGTCTGCAGGCCGTTTTAGTAAATGCTATCAAATATAAACTTAAATTATTTTGAGCGATTTGAATTGAAAAAAAAAATATATATTTTTACTGTATTTACTATTTTCTTGTTTCATATTTGGTACCCACAAAAAGAAATATTACTGCGGACATCAGGATTCGCCACCATGTACTGATTCAAGTGCATACGACAGATAACTGAACCGACAGTGCATCAGACGATCAATTATTTCAGACTTCGTAATAGCTGAATCCTTTGCCGTGGAGATTTTAAGAATTCCTTAGTTTGTGATGGTGATTCAGGCATAGAGCTTGGTGCGCTCAAAATCTTGTGCTTTTACAATACCTCCGATTTCTCCGAAAGATCCGTAGAGCTTTGGTCTTGACAAGTATCAATTTGATTTGACATTGATGCCACTTCATACACAACTCACCAGATCTTCTTTGGTAATTCCATTAAACCACTGAGTTATTCTGGTTGGGACAGTCTTACGTTTTTTAACTTCCTATTGAAAAGACTGAGATATTTGTTCAGCCAACTTCTGCTTTTCCTGAGTAACTAGTGTTGTAAAAGCCTCAGCTGTAGAATGAGCAATCTCATTTAGTTTCGCCCATTTAAGGGCTTTGTTGTACTCTTTGGACAATGCAGTGAGGTTGGAGGTCATTTTTCCCCGAACCCTTGGATACAGGTCCTGCTTTACTTTTTCCAGCTACTTCTCCTGCATCATTCAGGCACCTCGCCGTAGCCTTAGTCCCCTTCTTGACATTACAAGTAGAGTATGACTTTGGAGCCTCTGACTTCTGTCAGACAAATTTTGTTTTAGATATGTGGGCTTTTTGGGAAACATAGATGCTGTTTTGTCCAAATTCAAATAAAATATCTTAGCTAGAAGATATGATCAACACTGCACTTGCATGGTCAACTTAATGGCTATGAAAATAACAACGTTTCTAGAGACCTGCCAATATTTTACTAGGACGGAAAGAATATTGTTATCCCGGACCCGTTCAGAGGTGGATTTTACTCTGTCGCTAGTGCATTACCAAATAATAATAAAATATATATTAAACTTCTCCCTACTTGATAGTCTTCTTTTATTTTGACGCTTGTGAGTTATGGTCAACTCCCTATCGACATTTTTTTTTCCATATTTTCCACCATTGAACCACCTGGTAGAAGATTCCATTGGATTGATCTGATTTGCAATTAGCCTATCTAGGCAAGATGAACGATGATTATACCGTTATCTATTTTTGAATGCTTATTTCCTTTGCTCGATCTTAGAAAGAAAATAAACCACTCAAACTGAAAACATTTTTTTAAAACATTAAAAAATCAAATCATCTTTTGAAATTGGGTGTTGCTATAATGTACTCGGTTTCATATGCGGTCTAAGTTTATTATCTGAAATGGTATACATGCAGTTTCCTGAAATATATCCGAACTGAAAACGTTTGATCTAAAAAACCGTTCATGTATTCCCATGTCGAATGAGCTTAAATTGCTACTTCTAATAAGCACATTATCCCAGATTTCCACAACTCGCCTTTCGGATTAAGTGCTTAATACAAGCTTATTTAATATTCATCTTGGATAATTTCGTTAATATTCCCGACTTGGGTCTCACGCAATACGCTCACTAACGATGACGGCCTCAAACTTTCAAGTTCGAGCTAATGATTTCGGTGCGTATCGTATATGAGATATTCATGCATTCACACAACTTTTTGACAGCGTAATGTTTTCGGTAACCGCAAACGTAATCTGGGTAATAATAGGGTTGAAACATGGCAATCAAATTCGGATGTTCGCGTAGGTTTTTACTCTAACGAACACAAACGGAGCGCGATTTGCGGTAATGTTTTGGTAATTCAAATTATTCATGTACGAGTACAGTATGTTTTCGTCGTAATTCGATCAAAAGTAAATGAGTTGATTAGAATTCTTGAGATCTTGAAGTGAATTGATATTTTGATGTATAGGCTTGATTTTGAAATCGATCGAAGAAATGTGGCCAAACTTCCCATGCCTGCTGATGAGAAAATGACCAGTGAGAATATTTCGAGCAATCGTCTAGCCATTTTCCGAATCCAGAAGTGGTGATATAAATTTGAATTTTATTTTAATGCACAAAATTAATGGGAAATTAAAGAAATAAGTGATAAATTTTTGTGATCATTGAGTTTTGAACAAAATGTCACTGAACAATTTTACATTTTCTTTTAATATTAATATGAAATATTCTATTTCGTTTATACGAACTCTACGATTTCATTCAAAATCATATCAAATGTTAAACTTTTATCACTTGAAATAAATATCTTCATTTGATCAGAAATGTATATTTTTAAATTCGTTCCATTTTTCTTTCTTCCAGGTAACTTTAGATGAAAATGATGTTGTTGCTGCACAAACAAGTAATATATTTAAAAATTTACTACAGGCTGCAAATGGTTTTATACATAAACTGTGTGAAAAGCATAGCAAAAAAAGTTTGGCAAAAACAAAATTGTTTTTTTTTCTTCAAAATCAAGGGGGAAAATTATGGAGTTCAGTTTTAAACGCGCTCTTTAATTACTTATGAAGAAAATAGAACACTACAAGCTTTCGATTGCAGTGCATACAGTTTTTTGTTATCTTTATAGAAGGTTTCGGAAAAACAAGCGATGACAAAAAATAGATTTTCGGATCTGATGTGTTGAGAGTATGCCAAATTAAATATTGAATGTTTATCAGATGTAGAAGCTTAAAACAAACCCAAATGAAATCACTCTTCAGCATTGCTTAAATCTTGAAGAAGCGTTGACACATAATGGATATTCAGATTTAAACGGTGCGAATTTTATGAAGAAATTTCCATGCGTTCAACTTTGATTAAAGAACACAACTATCCGAATGATATCATTGAGTTCATTTTCAGTAGATATATTGAAGCGGCAGAACGATCTTTTTCAAAATTAAAAATTTTTAAAAACTATTTGAGATCTACGATGACACAAGAAAGATTAGTAAATTTGGCGATTCTATTCATAGAAAATAGTCTCGTTTTCGAATTAAATATTGATTGCTTAGTTAAAGACTTTGCGAAAATTAAAGGTTGCTGAACTGTGCTTTCAAGCAGATAAAATAATGATTTCTCAGAAAACTAAAATCTCTCTGCACAGAATGTGTGATGTTTGTGTATTAAAGCGATTGAAAATGGCTAAGCACTGCGAATTTTACACTAAAAAAAATCCTGTTCATAATAATAATGAATATAGATCTTCAACTGAAAATTCATTGGTACTATGAACAATTCATAATACCAATGAAAATTTTCATCACAATTTTTCAAAAGTCTATGGACAGTTCATGAATACTATGAATCAACTTTCATCAAACTCGTTCACCTTGTTCAAACGCACAAATACTTATTCAAAGTTTTGTTGCACGTCATAAACATCTTCATGGTGCTGAGGAATACGGTCAATAATTTATTTAAGAACTATTTTCTTTCTATCAATGCGAAAAATCATGAAATCGAAGAACGAATTCATCAAATTGGTATATATTCTCTGCTTTGGCACATTGAGAAGACGCGATCACGGTTAGACATTTTCAAAGTGCGAATCGTATAAATTGGTTATTGTGCTCCATGTGAAAAGTGCACTTGCAGCCGAAGTGAGCAATCGCTGCTAGTATGCAAAGTGTACATTCTCGATTAGTGTTTTGTGTTAAAAAAAAAACTCTAGCGCACCTGAACCGCTAGAAACACTAATGTTCAAAGAACAGTAGAAGAATTGTGCAGGTTTTGAGTACATATTCTACCACACGAGCTGCTTATTACAGCCAAACTGTTTCAAACGCCACGTTTTACTTTGGTCTCAAGAATACATTATAGCTCATATGCTGGAAATGTTTCAGATATTCCCACTGGCATGAGAGCAAAACACGGGTTAATTATATTCGAAATGAGTTGCTTATTTCACAAAATTTTGAAAGCAGCATCTAATATAACATCAATGAAGAAAATGCTCAGTGCCTGCGCCACTGTAACTGAAATTGGTGTTTGGGGCTGCGATCCGAAAAATTTGCAGAACTTTGGGAATTGACACATTGGTTATTTATTTTCATTGTAAATGTTTCCGCTATTAATACTAACTGTAACTGTACTGCTTGCAACCCTTTGCCAGTATTAAAGCCAAAAATATAACACATCTGCTTCACGTTGAAATTAACCTACCCTGCGAATTTCATCTCGATCCGATGACTGCATTCAAAGTTATAGGAGTATAAAGAAATTTAGGGTTGCCAGCCACAAAATTTTTCAAATTATCGAAAACTTAATATTTGCTGTTTATTGTCACTAAAATATCATTGCCATTTGAAAATTTTACGATAATATCGCTTAATAAATATATTGCAATTTAACAAAACCAGCAATAGCTGACAGCCCTGTCGTGGCTTTTCAATCAAATTTGGCTTGAATAATGCTTATTATAAGTGTCATTGATTGTATGAAACTGGTATTGATTGCATGACTGCACTGGAAGCTATAGGGCAAAAAGCTTTATTTTCCTGAGCGAATTTTCAAAACCCAAGATACAAAAATTGTCATAGCTGGCAGCATCAATCGAATTTTTCAACCAAATTTCTACCAAACATGGCTTATCTATCTTATCTAATCTGGTAACTAAATCAGAATTCATAGGGCAAAAAGCAGTTTTTTTTCTTTGCAATTTTTCAAGATGGTACCACTGGCACAGAGTTGCCCGCAATTCAAAATCGCTCCTATCAGACCTGGTTCTACTTAAGTCCAATGTATTCTGTAAATTTCAGCTGTATTTGATTATTGGTTCGTGAGTTCCCGTAAACAGAAGTTTTTGATGCTAAAAACATAGGTAAATTGGGAAAGGGTTACCGTTCCTATCCGACATGAAACTTCCAAAGTTTTACTTTGACTGTATAGATAAAGCATAAGATTTATATACAGGTTGGTTTTTGTTGTAAGAAACGGACATTTTTTAGGAGATTCGATGGTTTGAATGTTTTCACTTTCAGTGCCTGCCGTAGCTACAGGGTTGCCAGCACGTTCATCAAAAGCTACGAAAATGTGCAACTTAACAACATTAATATGTAATTTAAGTTCCATAATGATATAATAATGAAGTAAAAAGATATCACAAATCAAAAATTTTCAAATTTTTCCAATCTTATTTTAGGCGCATAGGGTTAAAAATGTCAAAAACATTATCCGATTCTCATTAAAAACACGTTCAGAATTTATCACATAAACTTTATTTTTGCAAAAAATATTTTTTGACAGAATAATAGGTATATTTAAAATATCACTAAAATGGCCGCCGGCGCCAAAGGGTTAAAGACTATTAACTTTTTGTGAGACTTGGCACTATTCTGCATATACATCAATGTATTCTGGAAATTTCAGTTCAATTGGATGGCGCGTTCCTGAGATTTTTTCACAGAAATTTTTTGATTATATATATATATATATATATATATATATATATATATGTATATATATATATATATATATATATATATATATATATATATATATATATATATATATATATACACATATATATATATATATATATATATATATATATATATATATATATATATATATATATATATATATATATATGTATAAAGAAATATGAATTTTGGCCAAAGTGATTTTAATACTAATGTTCTTCTTCGAACATTAGTAAAAAGGAAGTCAAAGACGTTGATGATGGGCCACCGAGTCTAATCTGAGCATAACTTTCAGCAATCGCCAAAGGAACTCGGGAATCTTAGTGGATGCCATCAGGAAGCTGTTAAAAGGAAAAAACAATCGGATAACTTTCTGAAAAACGACAAAGCAGAACTCTATACGGAAAAAGGAAAAACGTCCGTTTGAACTGCAGTTATTCAAACACAAACTTAGAATAATTTAAACCTCAGGCACGGAACACAGAATAAGAACAAATCTCGCAAAATCAATCAGATTCCAGTTAGTTTTTATGGAAAATTAATAGTATAGAATTTACATTATTCGAATTTTACAGATCCAGAAGTAGATGCAGAACTGGAGCTTGAGTTGTCAAAGTGATGTCAACAATTAGGATAATTTTTTTCGAATGCATATTTTTTTTTAGAAATAATATTTATTGTATTTAACTAATTATCATATTAAAAATTTCATAATGCAAAGAAGTCTGTTTTCTTAAAAAAAAATTATGAATTCGCTTACAGAAGATAAAGCGCTATCCATAAAATGTACCAGCTCATGAAAAATGTAATCTCGTTCATTCATCAATATTACGAATCGCGCTATAATATCCAAATCCAAACAACACAAATACGTTTATCCATATTACGAGCCCCTTCGTCTATATTATGAATGGATTTAGAAGAAACTAACCAGAGATTCATAGCAGTAATGAACAGTTTCATCAATGCCATAAAAGTAACAATGAACATGTTCTTTGTGACAATGATTTGATTTCTTCAATTATTTCAATGTATGAGTGTTAGCTCAACATATGAAAATTGATGAACGGCTTTTCATTATGCGAATGAACATCTGCATCGGTTGGAAAATAATGATTTTTTCATAGTAATGATGAAAATATTCATCAATTGCATGTACCTTTTTCGTTCAGTGTACTCTTGCCATTACCGCATAAAAATCTGATTTGAAGCTTGAGAAGAAAAAATTTTGAGAAAAAAGTGTTATGCTGCATAGCTCGAATTTTTTTTTTCTGCTTTTTAAATTTGCTAAGAGCTCGAAATCGTGAAAGAGGGGGTCAAAAAATGAAAATTATAATATAGAGGGCGCCAAATGTCTTTCTGCGCCGGGCGGAAATGTGGCCAGAACCGGCCCTGAGTGCGGACTAAGTGAATTTAGTCCTTAGGTGTCTACATCGACCTGACGTAAAATTTGAATTTAGTCCTCGATTGTACATACGTGGCAGCTGTCAATTAGTTTGATTTTAGTTCATACACTGTAATTATCTTTTTATTTGTCTCTCAAGCACGATTATTTAAATGGTTTTGAGTCAAACGAGAGGGCTGCGAGCTTAAATTCAAGGAACATATATTATTAATAGTCGCACAAAAATCAATGCTTAGGTGGGGTGTGTTTACAGCTATATAGTCCACGACCTATTTTAGGTCAGGTCGCTTGAAATCGCGTACTGGCATATTGCTTGGGTCGGGTACTGAGTGTTTACAGCAGGTGGACTAAATAATTTAAATGGAATTTGGTGTATAGTCCGCGGACTAAACGTCTGCTGTAAACGTTATCATTGTTTACTTATGTTCTTTACTTATTTTTAAATGCTTATGTAAGCATTTATTGGTACGGAAATAAGAAAAACGCCTCGTGCTGGCAACCCTTTGCTAGCATGTCATATTTACCTGACGTTGAAGTCAACCTACTCTGTGAATTTCGTATTGATCCGATGACTGCATTGGAAGTTATAAGGATACAAAGAAATTTATGTTTACCACCCTTAAAAGTTTTCAAATTTTCTAGATCGTAATATTTGTTGTTTATTTTCACTACGATTGGAAAATTTTATGATAAAATTGCTTATTAAAGATATGACAAAAAAACCAACCATAGCTGGCAACCCTATCATTGTTTTTCCAACAAGATTTCTGTTGAGTATTGTGCACAATAAGTTCCATTTGCCATACGAATTTCGTTATGATTCCATGACTGAACTGGAAGCTATAGGGCAAAGGGCTTTATTTCCCTGAGCGAATTTTCAAACTTTATGACACTAAAATTACCATAGCTGGCAGCTCTAGCCGAATTTTTCAACGAAATTTCTACCAATGTAAGATTCAGCTTTTGTGTGAATTGAGTCAAAATCTGGCAACTGAATCAGCATTTATAGGGCCAAAAGCTGTTACTTTGCTTAGTGATTTTTCAATATGGCATCACTGGCACAGATTTGCCCAAATTACAAAATCGCTTCCGTCAGATCTGGTCCTACTTAAAACCAATACATTCTGTGAATTTCAGATGTATCTGATTATTGGATCGTGAGCTCTCGTGAGGATAAGTTTCTGATGCTTAAAACATAGTTAAATTGGACGAGGGCTACCGTTATTGTCCGATATAGAATTTCAAAAAGTTTTACCTCTGACATGCAGACAACGCAAAAGTTATCGCAATTAAAATATAAAAAAAAAACAGGTTAGAGCTGCAATCTATGATAATTTCGGTGGCTTGGATTTTGAAAATTCGCTAAGCAAAATGAAGTTTTTGCCCTATAACTTCCAGTATAGCCATGCAATCAGAACGAAATTTATATTGCAAATGGAATTTATTGTAGGCAATATTCAGCGAAAATCGGGCGGAAAAACAATGATAGGGTTGCCAGCTCTGGTGAGTTTTGTATTTGTTTGCCATAGCTTTAATAAGCGAACTCATCGTACATATTTTTAAATGGTTATGATTTTGCAGTGATAGTAAGCCACAAATACTAAGATTTCGAAAATTTAAAATTTTTCGCAGGTTGTAGTAGTTAGTTTCTTTGTAACCTTGTAATTTTGAATGCAGTCATCGGATCGAAACGAAATTCGCAGTGTAGGTTGGTATTAACATGAGGTAGGTGTGATATATTTTTGGTTTTGATGCTAGCGAAGGGTTGCCACTGCGAGGCGTTTTCATTATTTTCGTATCAATGAATGTTTGCATTAAGTATTCATATCGCGAACATTTACAATGAAAATAAGTTACCAATGTATAAATTTTTTAAGTTCTGGAAATTTGTCGGATGACGATCACAAACACCTTTCTATCTCTTTAACTTTCGATGGAGTCATCGGATAAAAACGAGTTTCATAGGGTAGGTTGATTTTGACGAGAGGCAGTTGTGCTGATAAATTGTTGTAAGCACTCCGCATTTTCTTTATTTATGTTACAGGAGATGTTGCTTTCAAAGTTTTGTAAGATAAGCAACCGATAATGAAAATAGGTGACAAGTGTTTGATTTTTCTAAATTTTGAAATTCATGCAAGTGGTAGCCTGGAAACTTTTCTACTATATGAAATTAAATACATTGCTCACTGAGAGAAAAATCTTAGTAAAATCAACAATATTCCTTAGTTGTTTTTGCGTCAACTACGGACTACAGTTAAAATAACCATAAGAAAATAGTTGATTACTTTTATGCACCATGACGCATGGCTGGTAGACAGGGTCCGTGGTGCAAAAAAGTGAACAATCACAAACTATGGTATTCCAACAATGCGCATAGTACGAAATAGTGAATATAGTACCGCAAAAATTTTCAGCAGACATAAATGGTTGCTCAACAATTGAATTGTATGCACAACAGGGATGTGTACATGCAAAATTTACGGATTTAAATATTATTAGATGAATTAACTTATTCATAAATCTGGTGTGGCGGTTTTGGGCTACAAATAAGAAATCTTGGCTATTTTGGGCCATACAAATTTGAAATTGGGCTATATTTTCCCACAAATATCTGGCCGCACTGTGTATTATTGGCGAAAATAGCCGAATTCGGACAAGCTTGACTCGGTCTAACGTCAAATTCTGTTATTCCCAGCTGAAAATGAATGAAAAGACGTTAGTTTGGAAAGGCCTTAGATAGTTCGTTTATTCAAGGATTTTTGCTGCACTGGTCGGCGAAATTTTTAATAGTACTGTTTAAGTAGTAACGACTGGAAAATATTTGTAAACTACAAACGATTAAATTAAAAAGAGTATACTGTCATCTTTAGCATCAACCCGCTATCTACATTTTAGCAACTTTCGAGATATTCAATGCTTATATAATAATTTTCAATTTAAGGCTTATATAATGCTTATATTATAACTTTCGAAATATTCAAAAAATTTTGAGATATTCGATTATAATAACTCATGTTTTGAATTATATCTGCTCCAAAAAATTCACTATTAAAAATTCACTATTAACAATTCACTATTTCCACTATTTAAATTTTATTCAGTTAGTTGCGCACGCTCACTTTATGACACTTCACTCATTGACGCTTAACACTGGACTAATTGACCCTCTCAGTATTTTTCGCAGGAATAGATCAAAAGGATGGAGGTCAGTGCTGTCGCGACTCAAAAGCAAGGTGAATTTATTTCGCATTGGTACAAATTTCAATTATTTTTCACGGTAACTCTAAAATTCGGCAATCAAATGCGTTGAAATTGATGGATTGACCTATCCGCTACTGCAAGGAAAATTTCATTCGCTGCATGAAAAACGTCCAAATGTTGAAACCATTTTACTTTGCGTAGAATAATTCCAAAGACGTTGCTCACTGAATTACGTTTGTTGACATCAACTATTGCAAAGTAGTTTAAGTACCATAAAAATTGTTGATAACTCGAAACGTTGAAGTTTTGAGTGAATTGATCAACTATTTTTCATGGTTATGAAACAATTAAAATAGTTGATTTCATGAACGTTGCGGTATTTTTTGTGTAACCAGAGCCAGTTACTTTTATATCGTTAAATTAACTATACTAACATAGTAAAAATAACTCTTTTCCGTATTTCGTTTAACGATTTTGTATGAATCGTTGCAATACTATTAAAAATAGTTGAACCAACCAAGAGTTTTTCTTTCAGTGTTGAAATCAAAGCGGCATACTGCCCTTCAAACAGGTTGGAGCACGTGTGGTAGAATATGCACTCAAAATTTGCACGATTCGTCTATTGTTCATCGAACATTAGTATTTCTAGCGGTTCTGATGCACTAAAGTTTTTTAGCATTCGAAAAGCTTAAAATATTCGGTGGTGGAATAGCCCGAATTGAAACAAAGCTAGCAGCATTTCTAGAAAGAAGATCGAGTCAATGGGCGTAGGCGTTGAATGAGCATATGATGCAGTCAATCGAGCATGTGATTCAAACGGTATCACCTCGCATCAAACGACGGTATTACGCTGTCTCTTCGGCCATGCAAAGCCACATCGAGGCAGAGCTGAAAAAAAAGGCATCGTCTAGTTCCTGGGCATCATCGGTAACGCTTGTCGAAAAGAAGGATGGCTCATACTGTCTATGCGTCAATTTTAAATAAGATATCTAAGAGACGACTTATCTAAGATATAAGTTTTATCCCTTTGAGATATCGTAGATCGTTTCATGCTTGTAGGTTGCAATGGCAGAAGAAAGGTGCTGGTGCTGAGTCGGGAAGGTGCTGAGTCGGGGATTGCTTCAGCTTTTGCAAATACCATTTGAGCTACAAAATTCTCCACAAACGTGGCGAAGACTAATTGATGAGCTTTGACTGAATATTTTGTCCCAACGAAAAACTCTATGTTTTCACTTATCAGAACAAAGTGGGAACCATCCGTACATATTGGAAGAAGAGTTTGGATGCCTACGAAAGAAAAATTAAAGATTTCAGATGACAATTATCGATTCCATTGTCCTCAATGAAATTATCTGGGATACTTTGTGGACGTAATTGGATTGAAGGATTGACCCAATAAAGCAGAGTGCCTCACTCAGATTCCATGACATACTTTCATCGAGGGCGTTCGGCAAATGGCGTCTTGATGCCGACGGATTAGGTCAGGATAATGTGAACTTGTTTGCTTCAAGGCGAAAGTAAAATTGCGAGTGTAACTACCACATAAATTGTCACTACCACATAATTTGTATTGAACTAATGCACTGAAAAAAATCCACATAGCGCCCAGAGCTATGTAACATAGCACATTATTTTATGGTCCCATACGCTATGTACATAGTACTCTGAGCTATTGAATATGGCTTCCAGCGCCATAATGTCAGAATTTATCTAGCGCGTGGTCCTTTGTAACACGGCGCAGCATTTATGGTCCCACACGCTATGTACAAAGTATCCTGAGCTATGCAGTAGTGCTTCAAGTTCCATAGTTACATGGTGCAGAAATTATGGCCGCACAACCATGAGCCATGTATTATGGCTTCAGTTGTCATATTGTTTGAACATTTTCATTTGCGTTTTGTTTGCGGTAGTGAAGTGTGAAGATCATAATAGGTTTGTAAAGGAACATCCGTGGCCACATGTTCTAGTTGCATTTCCTTTCTCCGTAAGCCTGTAATTTACAAATGATAAATACGTTTATTGTTTTTGCAACTGGATTTTTATGTGTCATAAAACCCTTCAAATGGTATAGGTCATAAAACCATTCTGATGGCGTGTGCTAGAATTTGGGCGGTACCCTGCACTAGTCATTTGTAAGACAAAATTAAGTGCCATTTGAAATCGAACGCTACAAGTGGAAGTTGTTATAATTTAGTGATGTTCCAAAAGGTGAAAGACTGTTTGCAGAAGTGGGGTTTTAGCAGCCTCATCGACAAATTTATAGTTTTCTTTACTTTTCGCCATTTACTATGGCGTGCGGCGCTATATTTTACCACAATTCCGAAATCAACTATGTACATGACGCCAAAAGTCTATAAATTATGACGTCTGGCGCTATGTGTTTTTCCAGTGTGCTTCGACGCATATTTCATTGATATCCTTTGTTTTTGATCTCCTAAGTATGATAGCTGCTAAGAGCTTGTTAACATGTATATACCATTCTTCTGTTCAGTATGATAATATATCTATCGCAAATTATTTGAAATAAATTGAAAGTTTTTTATCTCATGTTATCAGCAGAATATAAACGTAAAATCTCTATTGTACCACAGTCAATAAAATTACAGTTTTCTTATGCCGGTAAAATGGCTGAAAAATTTGTCGAATCACCGCCGTATAGTGTTCTGTGTATGATTTTCTGTATAATTCATGTATTTGTTTGCCCCTGGAAGTAACAAAAGTCCCGAAACGTTAGAATATGTGCAGTAAAATATCATAGTGCTTTTTATTGAAAAAGTTACTAAGACTCACTTGTAATGATTTCGATCAACTTTATGCAATTTCATATTGTTTTCGTGGACACTTTGAAATTCACTGGAACAAAACAACTAATCTCAATAAATTAAATGAATCATTTATGCACTCTAAAAAATGATATGTTCAATGAACCACCTTCAAATCGACCAACCATCACTATTCGAATATATGAATAACCAATTCCATGACCTATGAATGTATTTATAAGAATGCCACCAAGCCTCTTAAGCCAAACGCACCAGACAGCTTATTCCGGATTAGAACGAACATTTCTTGCCCATGTCATTCAATTTACTATCCAGTATCCACCTCGTCCGATCTAAGATAATTCCAATCAGAAGCCATAATGGTGTCTCATTCCGATTGGCATTCTGACAAGCCATCACCTATCTGATAATGAGAATCTTCAGTCTGAGCGGAGCAATTAAAATTGCTTAGTCCCGCCTGTTTTCTTCGATTCATCGAAAAAGCTTGTTATCTTGTCAATCGTATCGGCCTCTTTCTGACGAGCAACTTATGTAAATATTGCCATTAAGTAAAGAGAAAACGAGTTTTAATTTATGCAAACTAACAATTGCTTACTCATAAAAATGCAATTAAATCCACCATAAATGGCTAGAATGCATGCGTTTTTTTATTTGAAAGGACAGACATTATGTCGATAGCGGAGAGAATACTTTGTCAGAGTTCGAACAACTCGATGGAAGTTGAATTATTTCCACTGTAGGTTTTACTTTCAGATTTCAAGAGCAATGTATGGTTTGATTGTGTCAATGCTGGACTGTTTTTCATCATGTTGCCAAACAAGAAACGAAGAGGTGGAATCAATAGATGTTGCGTGGCATGGAAGATAAACTGGTTAGTGTTCTTTTGAAAAATGAATCGTCATATATTTATTTATCCACTGACAGCAGCATTTCACATAGGGAATATGATTATTAACAGCTGTTTTTACTAATTTTCAAAGAAAATTAGTATTAAATTGGCTTCGCGTTTAAAAGTTCGCGAATAAGTGTACGCAGACTTTTTTGAGCATGTATATATATATATATATATATATATATATATATATATATATATATATATATATATATATATATATATATATATATATATATATATATATATATATATATATATATATATATATATATATATATATATATATATATATATATATATATATATATATATATATATATATATATATATATATATATATATGTATGTATATATATATATATATATATATATATATATATATATATATATATATATATATATATATATATATATATATATATATATATATATATATATTAGCAAAATGATTAAGGGAGATAATCTCTGGAGTGACCGCTCCGATTGAGCTGAAATTTTCGGAGGACATAGATGTATATAACAGGTAGGTCCATGACTAGAATTCAGATATCTTAAACCTTTGAGCGGCGGCGGTCATTTTAGTGAATTTTCAGGTACTCCTACATTCCCAAGCAGTGTAAATTTTTGATAAAAAAATGCTGGGACTGAAAACTTATTATGTTTTTAGTTCGCTTATGATAAAGGATTGGAACTTTTGGGCCCTGTGTAGGCACTGAGTGCCTAAAAGTAGGCAAGGATTTTTTTTTCAAATTTCGATTTGTCATAACTTCTAAGAAAAACAATGAATCATCGTGAAATTTTCTGAGCGTATTGATATAGACAAGAATTTAACACACATGGACTTTCAAGACTGTGCGGGAAACTCTGTAGTTACAGTAGGCTCCGGACCGAAAATCTTTCAAATCATCGGCCCTCCTGAAAAATTTTTGATTTTTGAAAATAAATTCAAATTATTGATAAATTTTGACTTTTATCCACCAAAATCCCGCGGTAAACAAGAACGGCAACCCGTGATCTAATTATCTCTATTTTCAGCACTCAAAACTTCTGTTCATGAGAACTGACGATCGGATAATGTGATCAATATGAAATTTACAGGACATGTTGATATTAACTAGGACCAGGTCTGATAGAAGTGATTTTAAAATACGGGCAACACCATTTGGAAAAATCGCTGAGAAAAAAAACTGATTTTTGGCCTATAGCTTCTGATTTAGCCACCAGATTTTAACGAAATTCACGCAGTATCTGAACCTTACAATAAGATAGATTTCGTAGAAGTTTGGTTAAAAAATTAGTATAGGGTCGCCAGCTATGGCAATTTTTGTCTCCTATGTATTGTAAATTTGCTCAGGAAAATAAAGGTTTTTTCCCTATAACTTCCGATGCAGTAACGAAATCAAAATGAAGTTCATGTGATAAGTATATCTTGTTGCATTTCTAATTCTGTAGGAATTTCGTTGAAAAATCGTGAAAGTTTTGCCAGCTATGATGAATTTCGTAATTTATTGACATTTCTTTATCGAGCGATGCTGTCATAAAATTTCCAAATGGGAATGATCCTGCAATGACAATTAACAACAAATATTTACGTTTCAAAAATTTAAAAAGTATATACGGTGGTAGCCCTAAAATTATATTCACTCCTATAACTTACAGTGCAGCCATTTAACCGAAACGAAATTCATAGGGTGGGTTAAACACAACGTGAAGCAGTTATGGTCTAGCACATGATTGCCAGCACCAGACAATTTCGTAAATATTGCACCAATATTTAAATTATCCGAGTTTTGGAAATTTTTCGAAATTCAAAGGATAGGTTGATTTACCACGAGCATGTTAGGGTAGATATATTACTTGCTACTATGTTGGACAAATGCTGCCAGCACTGAACATTTTCATCTTTTGTGTTATAGGAAATGCTGTCAGAAAATGATATTTGTTCCTTTGAGTAAGAAATAGTTGATATGATACTATGAAAAAGTGTATAACGTCTTCACACATTTTTAAATCCCTCAAAGATAATTTCTTCGAAAATTAGTTTTCTAGCGGTTTTAATGCGCTAGACATTTTAATATATCTCTGCTGATTCGAATTCAGCAATTTATTTCGAACGATAAAAAATAAAGCATAGTAATATTTTTCCACCGTGACTAGTCTCGGGTTTGGGTACTTCATTTCATAATAAGTTCATGCTCTTGTAGAATAAATGGTTGTTCCTGACGCATTCAAGTGATGTACATTTTTCTTGATTTCGAAGATGTCTTCATTTTTCAGTTTGGCTCTTTTTTCTTTAGTTTAATCATTTATTTCTGAAAAGTTAATAATTTACATAAACATAATTGATTGACTAGCCATTTAAATATTAAATAATAGCTTGATGAAGTATTACTGCAACCCAATTTTTATATTTAAAAGATATTTTGTATAATTTGGTATGTACTTCTTTCGCAGCTGAGCCCAAAAAAACTAAGTCAAGGTCCCTCAAAAGTAAAGGTGATGCTCATTGTCTTCTTCAATATTCGTTTTTCGGAGCACCATGAATTCGTTCTGAAAAGACAACTGAGAATACTGTTTGGCTGTAAGCAAGCGTCTTTAATTTGTGGATATTGCTCGACGATAAGTCAGTTCACTGTGAACATCACAATCGACAGGTCGTATTTTTAATAACCGTCCAGTGCTTCCGTATCACTAAATAGAAAGGGTGAAACGGTTAAATCGATGAGTGCCGTATATCGCTGCATCGATTTAGGATTCGGATGTTGCATAATCAAAGCGAATTACCGTTATAGCTCGTCCAGACTACAGATACTTAAGTATCCGGATACATAAGTGTTGTCCACACTGCAGCGACATCTGCAGATACATTTTACCCTTGCCATGAAAATCAATGAAAAGTATGCGCTAATTGTACATATGTCGCTGCAGTGTGGACAATACTTATGTATCCGGATACTTAAGAATCTGTAGTCTGGACGGGCTATTAGGTCAGTGTTGGGTCAATGAACACTGCATCGCAAATAATATCAATAACTGAATTGTGAAAATAATATGTAAATGCAAAGTAATAGAATGACTAATGAAATTTAATGGCAATTGATACTCGAGCTTTTTGGCACTGTTCCGTAAAGTGTTATGGCCAGAAAAAGGAGAAAAATGAAACTCCTGAACCGTTAGATATAGACAAGCCAACAGCAGGTAAAAAAGAAATGGCATGCGGCTAACGAGCTACGTCGGCAGATGACGTCTTTCTTGCCCATTAGCCAATCCGCACACGGGTCGTCAATCTATCGTCGTGGATGCGATATTTCTACGCTTGGTCGTCACAACCTAGGTAAATCAATGGGTGACCGCTAACGGAGCGTTACCCAATCGTGAAGAGTGAGAAGCGTAGTCGCTTCATTTTGAGTGCGTCTCAAGCGTTGTGCATCGCAGGCCTCAAGCCGAATGGCTAGTCGTTTTTGCAAGTGCGATGGATGACGGCAACGTACAATTCGTGGAGGAGGTGGGTAAATGCCCCGAATTGTATGATAGTAGTAAGCATTCTGACGTCTTCCTGACAGCCGTTTTGCAAGTGCGATGGAAGACGGCAACGTAAAATTCGTGTGTGAGCTATTCAAGAAAATATTGTATGGAAAAAGCGTGGGCGGAAGTAGAGAAAAAGTTTAACCTTACGGGTAAGAAATAATACGAGTATATGTATGTATGTTTATAAGAAGAATACGAGTAGATGTATGTTTATATTATATGTGTTACACATATTATTTCATGTACATGTATGTATCAACCTAATCTGCTAAAATCTGAAATCAAACTGACATTTGACGCAAAAGATAGCGTGACGACCCGTCTGCGGACATGAAACGAGAATGACGACAATCGTTTTCTCGCAAGCTTCACGTGTGTCGAACGCATCTCTCGCGCATTGCATGGCTGACGACCCATGTGCGGAGTGCCTTAATCAGCAACAAAGTCAGATATCTTATGCATCAAGAACGCGTAACGTTAGAATATGTACAGTAAATTATCATTGTGCATTTTATTGAAAAAGTCGTATCAATAGCAATACCGACCCCAAGTATAAGCAAATCATCTAGCCATCTATGAGCTTTCAAGTGCACCCAAAGTGGTAAAATTAACTGAAGTTCATCTATCAAAGCCGATAAAGACAGTCAGAATTTCAACCTAGTGGCATGACGAAAGGAGAAAAGCAGCACAAACAAAGGGACGGGTAACAGTTTTTCCCCTGAAAGTTCAGCATCCAAAAACGTCTTCTCCTCACTTCAGACGCTCATAAGATGGATATTCCGCAATTAATCACTGAGCTTCAAGCTCCAATAATCAAAATAATCATTAAAAATAAATGCTGTTTACTCACAGGTGCCACATTCTCAGACTCACCACTGTGAAAAGAGCGGATGACAACTGTCAGTGTCACTGTAATTTTCACTCAGTAAGGACTGACAAATTGCCATTGACGTATTCACACCGCAGCAATGTCTACAAATTGTAGAAATTGATTTCCCAAATCTGTGCTCAGTTGTGCAAACACAAAGACCGCTTCGTGAGTTTTATGGACCGCATAATCATCCATCAGCATGTGCTATTCGTCATGTAATTGCAAATATTTGCAACCACTTCACGTATCTGAGCCGTAGACCAACGACAAAACTTAGAACAGTGCGTTCCAAAGTGAATATCGTGGCCATCGAAGTCAGTGTTGCAGACAACGCAGATTTATCGACTCGCAGTAGTTCGCAAAAAGTTGGGATTTGTCCGTAAACTTTGTGGCAAAAATTTGCGCAAGGATCCCAGTTGAAAGGTTTTTAAGATGCAATTGGTGCAAGAATTAAAGCTGTATGAAGATCAAATTCGTCGCACGCTCGGAGAATGGAACAAAAACCAATTGGAAGCTGACCCTCTATTTTGTGAAAAAGTATTATTAAGTGACGAGGCTCATTTATGGCTTGATTGTTAGGTCAGGAAGTAAAATTGTTGCATACAGAGTCCTCGTCTTGTTCTGGAGACACCGTTGCGTACAAAAATATGCACTGTTTGGTGCGCACAGGATGCTGGTGGGATCATAGGGTCATGCTTCTTCAAAGATGAACGAGGCGTGCGCAATACCGTCAATGGTGACTGGAATGGAACAGACCGCGGATAAATCAGCTTTGGTTCAAAAATTTGAGAGAAGTGGTTTCAACAAGAGGGTGCTATGAGCCACATTGCGACCGCAACCATCGACTTATCGAAGACGAAATTCGGAAATCGCATCATTTTGAGAAATAGACCCGTCAATTTGCCACCGCGATCGTGCGATGACTCCATTAGATTATTGTTATTATGGATACGTAAAGCCGTTGATCAACGCTGATCAAGGATGGTCCGCGCTTTAGAAGCCAATATAACTCCTGTCATTTACGATATACTTCGAAAGTTGAACCTCTAGAATCTGCTTTTTGAGAGATACCCACGACAATCATTCACACGAAATCATCTTAAAAACGAAATTATGCAAGAAAAAATAAAGCGATCCAGCTGATACTTTTTGTTTTATTCAAGTTTGAAATCGGAACCCTATCAAAACAAAAAACCTTTTATATTGAGAGCCTACTTAGGAGACTACAAAAAGATTTTCGAACTTATTGGAATCAGTGGTCAAAATGCAACGATTTATACTGTAGCTACAAAAAAACTAAGATTGCCATCCGTGGCCTGCACAGGGGTGTTCGACCAGGAAATATATATTTTGAGCTGGCAGCGAAATACTTTGACCTGAAGGTAATTCACCCTCAAAGACCGCTGTTATATTTTGTTTCCGAGAAGAAAATAAGACCAGTTTAGCGGCAATAAACTTTATTTTGTTACTCACTTGGTTACAGCCCGATGAAGAAGAAACTTCAATGTTATATTTTATTTCTATTTATACGTACAATATATATGACACTGAAGTGCAATTATTTATTATTATGAGTACGTTCAATACTATCCCATAATTCATTACAAAGATAATTCATAATAGTATGATAAACATACGACTATGTTTAAAATTACAACAACCGCCTACTGGGTAAGGGCTGGGCAAGGCCCTTTATTGTGCTATTTGCTGCTTTCTGCATTTGAAATATTGTCCACATTCTCTGGCAGAGAGTATTTTTTGGGAAAATTTGTTAGAAGGAAAGTCTGCAAGGTCATAACTTACAAAATTTGGGATATATTGTAAGCAACTGCACCATCGTCAACCACTGCATAAATTGTCTATACGGTCATCCACGAATGTGCTTCAAATTATAGGCGTAGTTGTATCTCATATACACAGGCAGTCGGAAATACTGCTTCTTCTAATTCTTCACGATCCACGGGGTCATCTCCAGCCAGTACTAATCTTAGACTGAAAAATGACTCTAGTTGCCAAATATTGGCAGCGGAAGCTAACGCTGAAGGTATGATTGTCACTCCGAAACTGCTAACTACCCTTAATATGTAATTTAATTGAGGTAGCTACATTCAACAGCGCTTCGCTCATCTCGATGGCGCAAAGAGCTTCTGCTCCACACCTTCTAGATGAGTTTCTCAGAATTACATAAGGTCAGCTATAAAGAGCCGCAACTCTCACGGCAATCAAAATGGCGGCTCTAGTTGGATGTAGTATGGACATTGAGCCCATCATGATTTCTTGTTTAAAATGCTGCACCGTTACTGCAATGGTTGGCAAAGCAACAAATCGCAGGTAAATCCTTGTTGAATTTCTAGAGATTCAATGGAAATTGTCAAAGTCAAGTCTATTCCACGACTTCGGAGTCATTAACTCAACAACTTTTCAATACAAATATTCGCTTATCAGTGAAGATCTGAGCTCAAGACATCCACAATGGAGAGATTTAGTGGCTAATGGAAATTCCAGCGAGTTTAGCGAATGACTGCAGCTAAGCAGTACTCTCGATCCCTTGCAAGTAGTTACTCCGAATTCTCCAGTTAGACCAAGTAGTAGCTCAACAAAGTATTTCTTTCTCCTCCCAGATGACCTGCATAGTAGCATTGAACCTCCATACTGTTGAACGCATGCTGGTATATCTGACCACTTTGCCATGAAGCTCTGACTTAAGTTCCGTTGCTTTTCCAGCTTCATGGAAAGACCACAACGACAACCAGGTCTTTCAAAAATACCGCTTAGGTCAATTTCAGCGCAAACTAAACGTTGCGGTAGGAAACCTTGTTGTTTTTGTGGCGGGAAATCTTACAAATCATCGGGTTGATAATCTTATAGAGTCCATTAGTGATATCATATACAAGACCAGAACCACCAGAGCAACATGAATTAAGCACATGAAAGTTAGGTTCATTTGGCGCTGCAAGAATATGGAAAAGATAGCCCATTGTACAAATCATTAATCTCAAATATCAACTAACTCAATAAAATCATTGCTGATATATGTAGTTAGAAAATTTGCATTGAGCGTTTTGTGCAACGGCTGTCTGACATGCGACCAAGTCTCGATATGTCGTTGACAGTAAATTGAAGTTAGCCCTGCTTATAGACAGACTTTTCCCAGTTAGAACCTCGTATTAAGAAACTACTCGTTTAATGTTCTTCTTTCAAAACAATCTATTTCGAGGCATTTTATGTCCGTTGAATAGTTAAAAGAGTAGCAATATTTGACTCACGAGGTTCAGAAAATATATTCGAAATTTATATCAATTAATATGGTCGTCAATACATTGAAATCATCGCTCCAACTGCTTTATTGACCTATCAATATTTTCAATTTCATCATCCCTATCCGAAGAATATAAAAGAGAATTTTACGAACATAATTTCTTACACGAAATTGATACATTTCTAATAAAAATAAAGTCCCCTCAGATACACGGGAATTAAAATCCGAAACGCTTCTAATTAAAACCCATCCCAACTCGATCTTTGCCACGTTGCTAAGCACTTTGCTCAACTTAATAATTAAATTGGACTTTTCCATAATCTCCTTAGCGCTCCTTCCGACCATCCCCTTAATTAAACAGTTTCGTTTCGTTTCGAAATTTTAAAATTTCTTCGAACTTCAGTTTCTCGTCAAGATTGGTTTCCAATGTCTCAAGTACATTCGCCTCCAATTTCTTCCTCAGCCTCTCCCACAAGACCGTCTCTATTAAACGACGTGCATACTTTCGGTCGGGTTCACTTTTCAAGGCTCACTCTTGTTATGTTTGCGAAAGCAATAGAGAAGTGTATCGAAGGAAACCATTGTACTTTTGCAGGCGAATTATTTCCCATTGCATGTTCTTTTCAATTTATCACTTTTGGGATGGATGTTTCGGGGGAAAAGTTTTTGGTTTTGACGTTGTACTTCAATTGCAGAGCAACATGAAAGGGGAGGTACTCGAGACTGGAGTAACGATTGCTTGAATATGCAATAGCTGAAAATTGGAAGTTTCAATGATATTGAAAGCTGAAAGTTCGATAGAAATAATACTTGAAAACAAAAATAAAATGCAAACTAATGGATTTTTCGAAACTTTCCGGGAAAGTTTTTCGATTGGTTTAACTAGATTTGGAGGCCATATTTGATGATGACGGACTCTAAAACAAAAAACTATGTTGGAAACAACATTTTGCGTTAACCAGCAAGTGCCAATTACTTATTTTAACACACTTATCATGAAAATATTATCCAATATGAAGCTTAGCACATATTTTGGAAAATCATGTTGAATTTTGAATTTGGGAAAAAATAAGAAAATAAGCAAACAAAAAAATCTCGAAAGTAACGAATGGTACAGAGGAAAGGATTTTAAAAAAGTTAATAGTTTGGACATTTCTGTGTAGCTTACAAATCAAACATTTTAAATCAATCAGCTATTGTTTTTGAATAACTGACAATGAAACTCCTTTTGTGTTTTTTTTTCTGTTATTGGAAATTTATCTACACGATTAAACTAGTGTCTAGCTTGAGCAGTCATTGAATAACTCTATGATACTTCGAGATAACTGAACTTAAGTTATGTTAGGTCAGGTTTAGTGTCGACGCATTAGATGCTCAATCGGCGCATTTGAGGTCAAATCGACGCATTAGAGGCCCGTTGTGATACCACGGATATGCTCTGCCTTAGCCACTGTACTCTGGGATCCATTTGGTTTCTTTAATGGGCTGTCCAGTACCTTTTAGTTCGATAAGAGATAAATCAGTCAGATCTGAGAGAAAGAGTGCGCTAAGAGATCTCATCTCATTTGCCGGCTCTGGTAAGAGCCGGCAAATGAGATGTAAAACATACTTCTCTTCGTCCTCTCACCGCAACTGCGACATAAATTGGTGAACCTTACCTCCAACCACTGTGCGTGCCGCCCTATAAGGTAGTGACCCTTCAGAACGGCCGCAACACAGCAATGACCATTGCGGGTTAAATTCAACAGCGACTCGGTGCAATGTGCATCAATGGAAGTCCTAGTTCGCATTGCAATCGCACAGAATGATTTTTCAGACCAGAACTCCTCATTGTCCTCGAAGTACTTTCACTTAATGGCTAGTGTGACCGATGGCTATAGTGAAAAAACATGAGAATTTCGGTAACAAGCTAATTCATAAGAAAATTAAATTGTCCCAATACGATTCATTGCGGGTCTACAGGTTGAAGTTAGTGGGGACTTCATTCCATAATTAATGGGTAGGCAGTGTGCAGCGATAAGTTCAAATACAAACTAGGAGCAAGAAACTGTGCTTCATCTACAAGCCTTCATTTAGACAGCAAAATATAGCTTCCAAAAACATAATAAAAGAAAAGTTAGTAGATAAACGGAACAAAACCAGCCCAGATTATGCTTCAAGTTAAGTGAAATATATGAAACATCGGCTAAAAGAAGTTATCCTACAAAATGATAACACAGGATAATTTTACAGTTTCATATACCAAATTTTTTATCAAAACGAATTCATTAATTTAAAAATCAATTTAGTATCGAAATGCGTTTAATATATTTTTGTAAATATGCTTCAAGATGTAAATTTGTTTTATTATCTGGGCTGCGATGCCAACTCAGCACATCAGCCGGGACAGCAACAAATATACCGCCAGAGAAGACAGACCGATTTGATAAGTTTTGCGAGTTTAATGACTGTAAACATTGGGCATTCTCACACCTTGGTCTTCCCCAACAGAAGAGCGGTTATGAATATATCACTATGTTCACCTAGAACAGTGATAGCTGGATGGACTTAATAACTGAATGGTGCATATCAAATGAGGTTTCACTCTTTGATCACCGCTGCTTGGTTTTCTCTTTAGCTGCGAATTCAACACCCGTAGTGCAAAGAAGAAACCCAAAAAATACTGACTGGGCTAAGCTCAATCGACTTTTTGCAGGTAGAGCGAGCCCTAAAGGTAGGTTAAAGCTGCCAACGTCAATGGAATCCCAACTGGGCACTCTTGGTAGAGACATAATAAGCAATTATGAACAAGCCTGCCCTATCAGAAAGAGTATATGCAGGAAGGAATTTCCATGTAAGAATTGGGAACGGTAAGGGCTTAGGAAAAATATCAGGAAACTCTTGAATCGAGCTTGAAAGAGGAACATTAAGAATGTCTGGGTTGCCTGAAGAGCCTCGCAGAGAATTAATAAGAATCCGGTGAGGATTGCTCTATGAATTTAAACCTTGCAACGTCCTAGAAAATGAAACTGGACCCTCAACGGCCGGGTGGTGATTTTACCAAGTCCAAAAATGAGTATCAACACACTTCACTTAGGACTCACATTTTGGGCCATCCAGTGATTGAAATGCTGGTACACAGCTAGATTTGTAGTCACTAGCGAAAAAAGCACAAATGCTATCCTGTCCGTTGAATCTATCCTGTTATGCTAAGGAGGTGAATTGACCAACTGGAGCATGCTTAGCCCAAGGGTATATTCCGTTAATTTAGCTTGACCACAAGTAAAAGTAATCAATAAACTTAAATCGAGGAGAGATGATTTTTCAGATACAAAGTACTTTAGACCGATCAGCCTAGCTTGCTTTATGTTGAAATGTTTAGAGAGGCTTTTTGAACAACACAGATGTACCATGATACTTAAATCTTATATCTTGAATAATGAACAACATGCGTATGCGAAATCATACGAGTCGGCCCTTCATTCTTTGGTTTCTACAGGAAGCGATCAAAAATGGTGCATATGCGATAGGAGTCTTTGGGCATTAAAGGGGGCTTTGACTGCACACCTTTTAGTGAGCCAATTGAAGCTGCGAAAGTTGATCAGAAGAGGTGTAAAAAATATTGAACAAAAGCTAAAAATCTTTAACCCTTTGGCGCCGGTGGCCATTTTAGTGATATTTTAAATATACCTATTATTCTGTCAAAAAATAACTTTTCCAAAAATAAAGTTTATATAATGAATTCTGAACGTGTTCCAAATGTGAATATGATAATGTTTTTGAAATTTTCAACCCTATGTGTGCACTAGGCGCCTAAAATGAGATTGGGAAAATTTTAAAATTTTTGATTTGTTATAACTTTTTACTTGATTATCAAATTATTATGAAACTTACAAAACATATTAATGTTGTTAAGTTGCACACTTGCATAGTTTTTTATGAACGTGTTGACAACCCTGTAGCTGCAGCAGGCACTGAAAGTTAAACATTCAAACCGTCGAATCTCCTAAAAAATTTCCGTTTTTTACAATTAAAACTAACTTATACACAAATCTTTTGCTTTATCTACGCAGTTAAAGTAAGACTTTGGAAATTTCATGTCGGACGAGAACGGTAACCCTTTTCCAATTTACCTATATTTTTAGCATTAAAAACTTTTGTTCACGGGAACTCACGAACCAATAACCATTGATGTATATGCAGTTGAAATTTACAGAATACATTGCACTTTAGTAGGACCAGGTCTGATAGAAGCGATTTCGAATTGTGGGAACTCTGTGCCAGTGGTGCCAGCTTGAAAAATTACAAAGAAAAAAAACTGCTTTCTGCCCTATGAATTCTGATTCAGTTACCAGATTTTCATGAAATTGACACAGTAGCTGAACCTTACCTTGAACCGTGTTTGATAGAAATTTGGTTGAAAAATTCGATTGGTGCTGCCAGCTATGATAATTTCGGTGTCCTTGGTTTTGAAAATTCGCTCAGGAAAATAAAGCTTTTTGCCCTATAACTTCCACTGCAGTCATGAAATCAATACGAATTTCATACAATTAATGGAACCTATTATAGGCATTATTCAGTCCGAATCTGGTTGAAAAGCTACGCAGGGTTGCCAGCTGTTGCTGGTTTTGTGTTTGATTGCAATATCTTTATTAAGCGATTTTATCGTAAAATTTTCAAATGGTAATGATGTTGTAGTGACAGTAAACAGCAAATATTTATACAGCAAATATTTAGATTATTTGAAAAATTTTGCGGCTGGCAGCCCTGAATTTCTTTATACTCCTTTACTTTCGAACGCAGTCATTGGATCGAGATGAAATTTGCAAGGCAGGTTAATTTCAACGTGAAGCAGATGTGAAAAGGTTGCCAGCACGAGTCGGTAGTGCTATTTTTATATCAATAAATGCTTACAGTTAGTATTCATACCGGAAACATTTACAATGAAAATAAATAACCAATGTTTCAACTCCTTAAATTCTGCCATTTTTTCGGATCGCCGCCCCAAACGCCAACTTCAGTTACAGTACTGCAGGCACTGAGCATTTTCTTCAATGATGTTGTATGAGATGCTGCTTTGAAAATTTTTGTGAAATAAGCAACTGATAAACTTTGAAATTCATGCCAGTGGTAATATCCAGTGCTGCCATTTATTTTTTTGGAATAATGCTAGATTCAATTTGATTTAATGCTAAATAATGCCAGATCGTGTAAAATTTCAATGCTAAATAATGCTTGATTTTTTGATTAAAATAAACATGATTTTGATATGAAAACAATATATATTTATATTAGACATGGGTAACGCAGCGCTGCGCCGCGCAATTGCGTTGAAGCACTAGCCATGATACCACTGCGCTGATACCGATTGTCGGTATCAGTAGCGCAGTAACGCACTTCGGTATTAGTAGCTCAGTAACGCACTTCAGTATCAATGGTGTTGGCGCTGCCGCTTTGCAATGCCAACATTATTTGGGTTGGCGCTATGCTACGGCGCGGCGCAAAGATATGAGTTGAGAATACTTACCTCAAGTCTGTTTGAGCAATAGAATTTCATTATGCTTCAATACTACAACTAAATAATACCTCTATGGTATATCAAAGCAATGATGTTAATACTTGTCTAATTTACACTTATCAAAAAGTCAGGCGTACGCACGTTTGGAAAGATACCTGAATGGGTACAAGCTGCGCCGCGCAATTGCGTTGAAGCATTAGCCACGATACCACTGCGCTGGTATCGCTTGTCTATTAGCCATGATACCACTGCGCTGGTATCGCTTGTCAGCTTCAGTAGCGCAGTAACGCACTTTGGTATCAATGGTGTTGGCGCTGCCGCTTTGCAATGCCAATACCATTTGGCTTGGCGCTATGCTACGGCGCGGCGCAAAGATATGAGTTGAGTATACGTATCTCAAGTCTGTTTGATGCAAAGCAATATACCTACGCGTACGCACGTTTGGAAAGATACCTGAATGGGTACATACTATAGCCTGGGTATTTTAGGGTATTTTATATCGGAAAATTAGTAAGTTCAAATGTGGGTTGCTCTCGTTCCATACAAGCTTTTTCAATCATGTTTTTTTGAGTGAATCATAGCGTCATGGTATTAGCGCAATGCTACCAGCACCGTATGTAAGATCATGGTATCATAGCGCAATGGTATCAGCGCAATGCGCTGATACCACTGCTGGCGCCGGTATCAGTGTATCAGCGCTTCAAAATTTGCTGCGTTACCCATGTCTAATTTATATAATAAAAGCAAATTAGAAGCTTAAAATTTACGTCTCAAGATGATTCTATATCTATCACGGACATGTCAGTGACATCTTAATATACTTCTCTTGTGTAAAGCTCATTTCTACCACTATTTTTCAAAACATCATTTGGAATCTAACAATCAAAACACCAACAATTATTAATTTTTTATTGAAGAAAAAGTATTGGTGTCGGATGGCGAAGATTTTTCTCCACCGTTATCTGTGCGATTGCTTGCATTTGAAGCCCTTACAAAACAATCGATTTACATTATTCAGGAAAAAATATGTATTACTAGAATGCATATACTTTGGTAAACTTGAACTTGTAGATGCCCGAGGCGCTTGGGTGTCTGAAGTGGATAGGACCATATCATTAATTTTTAGCATCATCACGATTGAATGCAACGAGAAACCTGAATTTACCATATTTAATGCAATTCAAAACTGCTTTAATATAGGAACCTATCTAACTTTTTATTTTATTCCATTCAATATTTTGCTTTTTCTGCAACGTTAATAGCACTTGTCACTAGCATTGGGATTTCCTGGGAACCGTAGACAAAGAATAGAAGATGGAGTATATATCCTTTGTTCGCTTGAAAGCACAAAGGCGTAGTACTAGCAGCATAAGAAGTTAGTTCCTAACCAGCGTACTAACTCCGTATATGTACGGACCAAAAATCCAGTTATCTAACCTGAGATTGTATTGTTGGTCAGCCTAGAAAGTTGGAAGAAATCGCATGGAACAGAAAGAGATGAGATAATGAAAGAGATACGATTCGAAAACTACATACTCAGGCTAGATTTTTCGCTGCTCACTTACGGCTCACTCTCGCATACCAGCACATTCTCAGGTTGCTTTGACAGATAATGCGTTGCGTAAATGGAGGCGCAGTTTCAAGGTCAAAGTGATTTTTTGGGAAAATGGAATAAGTTGGTATGCTGGTTAGGAACTAACTTCTTACGCTGTGGTACTAGTTCTAACGTACTTTTGGCTATGATCGGTCTGCAGTGAATTCATCGGCAGCGGGTGGGTTTGCAGCAGGGATTGATCGATCGACAACGGTTTCCTTCGCTGGGGGTAAGTTTACAGTTGGCATTTTCAGAATACTCTAGCCTTAAGCGCATATTTGTCGAAATGAGGCGGCATTACATCATGTTTTCACATGTAAGTTATGTTCGCGTACACTAAGCATTGCCATGAAGTCGTTTTTGCATGCTGTTTGACTGAACACTAAAAATTTTCCCTCTTTCATGAAAGAGAATGAGATTTCAATTGAATCTGAGCTAGTGCGACATCCTGAAAAGTGTTAAATGGTGTGGCGCGGATACATATTTTCAAATATGCGCGGCAAGGAAAATATTTTTCGCGAATATTATTATGAAAGTCGGATATTTTTGTGGATATATTTTATTACTGCTTAAGATGACTTAAGATGACACTATCATTATTTCAAAATCAGACAATTTTCACTTCTGGTTGTCACTTTTAAGGAAATGCCATGAGATAATTTTTGTACTTTTTCATGAATTTCCGCCACCACATGATTCAGGAAGTTTCAGTCCATGAACGCGACTGAAAGCGCACGAACAGAGCTATTATTATATGTTCTGCAACATAAATTTAAATGCTAAAAATAATGCCAGATGCTAGATCCGAATTTCTAATGCCGTTTTGGAAAAAATGATGCCAGATCTAGCATTCAAAATGCTAAAATGGCAGCACTGGTAATATCTGAAACCTTTTCACCATATGAGTTATAAGACCAAAGTAAAACCTGGCGTTTGAAACAGTTTGGCTGTAATAAGAAGCTCTTGTGGAAGAATATCCACACAAAATCTGCACGATTCTTCTACTGTTCTTCGAACATTAGTGCTTCTAGCGGTTCAGGTGCGCTAGAGTTTTTTTTTAGGATATGGACATGAAAGTTTTTTATGAATGTAATGGGAACTATCTAGCTATGGTGATCACTGGAAGAGAAAACCATCAAATCATCGACCCTCCTTAAAAATCTTATGCCCTGTATATACAGTCAAATTAAAAATTTTGCAATTCATTGTCTCACGTGACATTTTTCCCAATTTAGCTATATTCTTAGCATTCCAAATTTGTGTCCAAGGGAACTCATGATCCGACTGTAGGAACCAAGTGGCACTCACAGAATGTATTGGTTTTAAAAAGACCAACTCTGATAGAAGTTAAATAACCAGGCTGGTAACACTGTAATAGTGGTGCCAACTTGAAAAGTTGCTCAAAAATATTAATATGTTATGCGCTATAACTTCTGACTCAGTCATTGGATTTGTATGAAGCTCACAGATCTTATTTTACGCAAATTTGCCAGTCATTTGACATTTTTTACGAAATGCTGCTACTATTTATTTTTCCAATGAATTGGATCTCGTTGTAAGAGTAAACAACGAATATTTAAATGTTGTAATTTTTTTATTTTACGCGGATCGCAACCCCAATCATCTTTTCATCCATTTAACTTCCGATGAAGCCATTGCATAGCAAACGAAATTGACAGGCTGTGTTAGTCTTGACGTAAAGCACGTGAAGACGTTTTTGATTGCCATACTGGTAAAGTATTGTCAGCATAGAGTATTTTCATCATTTTTTGCTTGGAGATTTTCATGCGATACACATAACATGAATAAAATGAGCACCAAGTGTTTTATTTTCCTACATTTTTGAAATCCATGCGAATGTAATATTGCTACCGTATGAATTTTGATGCAATCATCGGATTAAATTTATCATTGAAAATTTTGATCCAACGATTGCATCGAGGGTAAAGGCTGCCCGTGATAAGGAGCATGTTTGAGTGTCTCTACTTTTTTTTTATGGAAAATAAGAGTTCCTAGTGTTTCCTATGGATTGGAGTTTTTATAGTAGCTCAAGTGCAGTGTTCATCAGATTTTTCCATATCTTTGACTATAAATGTTAACAAATTATCGAAATTTTTGAAGAATTTGATGCGAATGGTATGAAATTAATATGCTAAAGATAGAGAACTAGAGCTGGGGTGATATCAAAAAAATATTGATGGCTTATAAATACAGCAAATTCTTGCTGAATTATTTATTAAGGCTGGGTTAGGTGTTACTGGCTTACACAAGTCCACACATAGTCCTATTAGTTCACACATAGTCCTGGAGTTAAATGTTCAATCCTAGTCGTCATCAAATTCCCCAGACCTTTTTGCGATCTGAAATATGTCTTTCAGCCTCTGATTGGCTAAGTACGTGAGGTCCCCTAACCAGGACTCACCAAAGCAGTACTATCTTGTTTTTCCCAGTGCCAGCCAGCAAACCGGGAGATACTGAATTGTCTCTAAGACTTTCAGTTCTTAACACTTCCTGCAGGTGTTGCAGTTTCATGGTATTCAAGTATTCAAGTCCAACTTCCTTTGCTGCAGTGTCAAGTCTAAGCAGAAGTTTTTCTGCATCGGTCCGCTTTCGAGCTTTGATGTTAATGTCATCCGCGAAAGCTGCCAATTGTGTCGACTTAAGGTACTAGTACACTTTATAGATTTAAAAAAATCGATTTTTTTGTTATTGCATTTTTCGACTCAATATAACTTCAAAAATGACCTCCTGAAATATTTTTTCCAAATTCGAAACTTTAATATATAAATATTGACTTTGAGCGCATGCAACTTCTAATAAAGAAAATGAAAAACAAAAACTTTAAACACGTTTTTCTCGAAACAAGGTTTTTTAAAACGGCGGACAGATAATCTCCGGATTCACCGAACCAATTTTGAAAAACTTTATGGCGTTTTATTTGTTAGAGTATCTTACATCGTAATATACCAGAATATGATAAAGGAAATCAAAAACAAATTTTTGGCGTTAAAGAAACTAGGAAAAAAGGGTTCGATTTTTGACATTTTTTTTTCACAAGTCCGCCATTTCTATTTTCATTTTGGGTTTTTAAAAACCGTGGTAAATTACGATGTAAGAGATCTTAGTTTTTAAAACCCTGTTGAAATTTTTTGTTTCAAACCTACCAATTCATAGATTATCTGTCCGCCGTGGAGTAACGATTTTTTTCAGATCATGATTTCAGCGCTCTTTATAAAAGGGAAAAATAAATAATCGAATAAAATAAAAATTGTTTTTCTATTTTTTAAATGTCAAATAGTATTATAAAAAAAGATTCATGTTAATATTTAAGAAAATGTATGAGAAAAAATTTCTTGAATAATGGTCATATTTTTGCCTTCTAAAGTCTACTAGTAGTGTAAAGAGTAGCGTGCTGCTGGTGCTCAGATTCATTGCTCGAATACGAAACTCATCGCCTTGCTTCAGGCCAACAAGAGTTTCAAAAGGATCTGTCAATTTGTTCTTCATCCGGACCTGCACAACGAAGTTTTTCATGGTCATTTTTATGAGTCTCACTAATTTGGCCAGTATACCAAATTGCAGCATGATGCTATATAGTGCATCGCGGTCGATGCTGTCATATGCTTGTTTAAAGTCAAAGAGAATTTGGTATGCGTCGACGTTGTATTCCCAGCACTTTTTGTGGAGCGCCCAGGTCAAAAACCGCGTTGATACTCGCCAATGATTTCTTCAGCGAACGGTTTAATTCTATTTTCCAGGATTTTTGCCATAACTTTCTAGGCCGTACATACGAAGGAGATATTTCTGTAACTCTCACATCGCAGCTTATCTCCCTTTTCATGTATGTGACGAATGTTGCTTCTGCGCCAATCGTCTGGGACCACCTCAGTCTCCCATATTCTCAACAGTAGTTGATAGGGCGCACTTAATAAGTCCACCCCACCAGACTTCAGTAACTCAGCTGGCATCTCGTCAGCGACCGGCGCTTTGCTTCTTTTCAGTGATCGCAAGGCGAGATCAACTTCTTCTACTGTCAGGGATTGTGTGGATGGGGTTTGATCCGCGGTATTACGATGGAGCTCTGCTTCTGCTGCCAGGATGTTTGATGGTGGATTCAGAAGCTCTTCGAAGTAGGATGCCCATCGTTTGTTAATACTTTCGGTGTCACTGATAATACTTCCATCTTTGTCCTTACAGAAGCTTGCTCTGGGCTGGTAGCCGTTTTTGATAGGTTTACATTAGTGTTCAGCAACTGCTCGTCAAAGTATTTCCGTTTCTTGCGCCTAACTACTCTATTGGATATTCGCCGTAGCTCGTCATATTTTTCCTTTTTGGCTCTGGTTGCAGGTTGAATCCATTGTCTGTAGACCTTATTTTTTGCGTCAAGTGAGTTTCTGCATTAAATCTCCCAGCAGCATTGAATGAGTCGAAGAGAGTTTCAAGGCAGGCGTAAAACTCGTCTTTTACTGAGTCTTCTTTAACTTCGGTGGGATCGTGCATATTGATGAACTAGAAGTTGGAAAATGATGCCTTAATGCGAATCGCACACAGGCTTTCGTTCACGGGTTTGAAGTCAGTAACGTACTGCTTGAGCTGCTTATTCACTATGAATGCTACTCGAAGCACCTTGTGGCCCGACGATTTGCTGCTTGTAAAAATTGAGTGCGATTTCTTGTCGTTCATTTCGCAGCCTTACCAATTTGTTTCCTCGACTGCAGTAATACTCAGTTTATACTGATCGGCCCCCGGTTTATTCAGGGTGCGTACATTCCAGGTTCCGAGAGAATAATCCGTTGTGCGTTTGCATGGTCGTCTTTGTTGATTAGTCCAATCCGAGGCATTTGTTCCAGGTTTCTTAACGAAGGCAATTTTTACTAGGATGAGCTATCGGCGCATCGCTCAACCATTTCCATGGAGGGCCTCAGTGATAGTTGTTTCAGGTCACTTGCCATGTGCCAAAGTTCACACAACTACACGGTGAGGCACTCGACCTGCAACTTTTCAAAACGCTATAATTTTTTTCTTATTTCACGAATTTTATTGAAAAAAAGTCAAAAATGTCATATATTAAATTTTAGAATTTATGTCAAACGTTTGATATGGTTTGAAAGCATTGCATGCTACCCGCAAGTGGATTTGCCGTATTTTTGTCCATTCCCGGCGAAGCGCTTGCTTGAGATGATCGACACTTGGAATTTTTGAATGCTTACCTTGCCCTTCGAAATATCCTAAACAGAAAAATCCAATGAATTGGCATCCGGAGGCTTTGGAATCCTTTTTGATGATGAAATGAATCATGGAACGTTGTTTTTTAGCCATTCTTGGGTGGTGCGTGCTTTGTGCAATGGTGCTGAGTCCTGTTGGAATGTTCAGCGTCAGTAGCCAAAATGTTTGTTTGCCCAAGGCTTTAGTGCTCTCTCCAAAATGTTTTCGCGATAATTTCCCGCATTTATTTTGACGCCACGTTCGATAAATACGAGCGAAGAGCGGCCATCGACGAATACGGTGGCCCACACCATCACCTTCGCACCCCTTGTTTTGTAGTGGCCATCCCACGGTTCAAATTTTAAGCTGACTTTTCTGACAAGTAAACTCAGTCATTTTGTTTGTTAACGTTCTATTCGATTACGAATGGTGACTCATCGCAAAAAACCAAATTTGGCAGCTCACCACTTTCGGCCAAACGAAGCAACTCTTTCGCTCTTTCGAGTCTAACTTTTTTTTTGTGCGTTTATAAGTTGTGGAATTCGTAAGGCTTTTTCACAATATTTATAGGACTCATTTCGCAATATTTATTGGATCAAACGGAGCAATATATTTGGCTCACGGGCCATTTGTCTGCCGCTGCGTTGTGGATTTCACTCAACTCACTTCTTCACGTTCCGAGTCTGTCTTTTTCCAACCACCAACATGGCGTTTTGATACGGTGCTAGTATCGCTGTAGCAAGCTATAGTACAAGAAACAAATAATGAATCCACATATAGGTTTTGGAGGCCTCTAATGATAGGCACTTGTGATTTTGCACCCATAAATATACCAATCACACTTTTACGTTTGAATTCCATCACGTAAAACTTTTGTATAAGACAATCGCAAATAGCAACATCTCTGACCAGCTCGGATTTCATTTCGTGAGTTAAATCTTTCAGACGTCCAGTTCTTTTATGTTTATTCTATCTTTTTGAATGTGGTCCAAATATATATTATACATACGATACATTTCATTAAATTAAGGCTTTCTATTTTTTAATCGTTTCTTCCATATTTTGTTTACTCGAAAAATAATATTTTCTATTTGGCATTTTGGACATTGTTTGAATTTATTTTAAATTTTTGTGTTTATATTTTTTTAATAAAAGTTTTACGCTGCCTGGTTCTCCCCAGTGCCGGCCAGTGGTACAGAAGGTGTTGGATTGTTTCTGAGACTCCCGGCTCTTGACATTTTCATCGCATGAGCTGCTACAAGACAGTGGCCAGTAATGATGCCGACCAGCCGCTTGCAGTCAGTCCGCGTTAATTCGACCAGGTACTTTGTCGTTACGAGATTGTACGACCCACAAATGATTTTGGATAGCTTTCAAGTCTGAGTTGCACGTCATCTGCACATCGCACCTTTTATCATATTGGAGTCGATTGAGTATTTGATTGTTTGGATTGGAGTTGGAATGTCAACCGATCCTGAAAGGGCAAGACTAGCCCCGTGCTTAGCTGATGCGTCCGCCCTCTCGTTTCCTTCAATGCCTTTGTGACCAGAAACCCAGCAAATTCTGACCTTTCTGTTGTTGCCCAGTCTATTCAGGGCTTGAATGCAGTCAAGTGCACACTTCGATTTGTATGTGTAAGACATCAGAGCTTTAACCGCCGCTTGACTGTCTTCCTCACCTGTGGTATCTCTGGCATATGCTAGGTCTGCGGCTTTACACATCACATAAACCTCCGCCTGAAAAATACTACAGTGATCAGGAAGCCTGAAAGCAGCTTCCATAGTTGCATCCCCTAACGAACAGGTCAACCGGATTGAGATGAAGCAGGCCATTCAGAGCAAACGAAAGAGTCGAAGCTAAGGCACCTGTTGTACAGAGAGCCGCCAGCTGCTGAACTCTGTTCGTCATGCTGGCAAAGGTAGTCTTATTCACTGCTGGCCACCAGACCAAGCATTCGTAAGCAAGTATGGGCCTGGATATCGCCATATAGATCCAGTGCGTTAAAGCAGGGCTTAGACCCCAAATTTTACCCAGCACTTTGTTACTGGCGTAAATTGCATTGCTTGCCCGCTTTACTCTCTCCTCTAAATACGCCTTCCAGGTGAGCTTGCTGTCCAGAATAAGACCCAAGTACTTATTTGGTGACTTGAGGCTGCTACCGCTCCACCTGATTGGAGGTAATTCAGGAATTTTGTGCTTCCTTGTGAAAAGTAAAAGATCAGTTTTTTAGTAACTCGCCTCGAATACGAAATAGGCGCAAAAGTCAAACAAAAACTCAATTTATCGCTAACAAATTTGACAACAAATGAGTCCATACATCATCTCTTTAGATGAAATCACAAAGATACGCGTTGATATGTCACGAATATTTTAATAAATTATACTCGATGCAAATTTAAGAATGTTCTTACTAAATATGCCAAGCTATTGCAGGAAAAGTTGAAAAAAACGTTACCTTTTCAATATCGTTGTCGGGAGCTGCGTAACAACAACTGTTATCTGCCAGGCGGTAATATGGTCGAATGTTATTTACATTTTCTGCCACTAGAGAGGCTAGGCTAATAGCTATTACCGGATGCCCAGATATAAGCGTAGTACGAATTAGACACAAGTACGAATTAGACAAGCTTACCCTAATAAGAAACTTACCTTAAGTCTTAAGTCTTAAGTAAAAAAGTTCACTTTCTACTTCGGAAACTTCAAAAAAATCTGAAAATCATTATGTACTCCTACCCTTTCATTAACAGGAAATTAAAGCACTCGAGAGCTAATAAGTTGATGATCAAGACCAGCGTCATGCAAAGTATAATCCTTTCCATATGGCTTCTATGAAACAGCTGCACAAATTTATTCTGAATAAATAACTTTTATTTTTCAACTTCAAGTTGGCAATGGTCACATTACTGGTAAATTCAAGCTAGTTTAAGGCATGTATTAAGTGTTAATTTTGTTTAAGCTAAACATTACATTTGAAGCTAACTTTTTCTGAACTTTTGTATCAAAATTGTAAATAAAGCATATTCATAAACTATGACCAACGTTGATGCAAACGCACAGCTTAAAAAGGTTATTGATTTGTGATCACGGTTCCCTTCTTGTCTATAATCGTCTTGTCTATAATCTAAATTTTCACTCATTCTGATCTAACTCAGGAAAGTCGGGCTATTTGCTATTTTATCACTACTTCAGACCATTTGTTACATCCCTGTCGCCTAAAGTATTTTAGTTATGTTGTGTGAATTAATTTGCTAGCAATGCAACCACATCATCATTATGTGTTATGATAGTGGCCAATCATCAAAACCACTTCCTCATGCGCTCAATAAATTACCAGCAATTGTTAGTGCTCCATCAAACCCTAAAAAACACCATCAATGCTCGTCGCACAAATTTTTCTCAAAAACTAACTGGCTTTGAACTTGCATTTAACATTTCGCGAATAGTAAAATCCCGAAACAAACTAAAATTCCTATGCAAATCAGTAAATTTTTTAATTGCGAATAACCATGTATTTTTTACATTATCATTTTATTGAATGGATCATTAGTATTTTCAATGCTAATTCGGCTAATAATTATTATCTAATTTAATAAGCAAAAAAATTCGAAAAAATTTTTCTTTACTAGTATCACTATTGTGAACTAACAGCCTATCGAGGGAATTTCCAACATCACAAATTTCCCTTTGGTAGATGTATTCCAGTTCAATACTCGAACCGGTAGTTTCCAACTGCGCCTGTCCATATGCAAGACCAAGTCTAACAGTTGTGTGCAGGTATTTCCTGTCAGTACTGACTGAACTTCAGTTCGCCTCGAAGCATCGATAAGGCAGAATCGTCGCGGATGCTATCCGATTTAAAATCTAAACGCCTAACAACTAGTTTATCGTCTTCCATCGTGGCTGTTAGCTAAAAACATGCTTTTAGGAGCAACATGAAATACGCGAAAATACATAGTTACATTTCAAACGAAATTTTCATTCGCTTTACAGTAACACGCAATTAAAGTCGTCTACGTTCTCAAAACTATGATGAGTATTAGAACTGAATGTTTTCCATTCATCATGTTTTCGTGAGAGAGAAACAAAGGATATCCGCCGGAGTTGCCGTGGTTTATTTCGGGACATTCGGTTTTTGTTTACCTATCAGTTATCGGATCGAAAGCATGTGAGTGTGGTGAATATATATTTCAAAATCGCGTGCAGACGTCGACAGATTGCCCTGTGAAAGTTAGTATTTCATGCGGCACGAATTCAACAAGCATCGGGAATATAGTGAATACATTACCTTCCTACCAACTCGTCGTTTCGTAGGATAATGCTGAAAAAGTTTTCGTGCCTTTCGGTGAAATTGAGCAGTTTTTGTCAGTTTGTTAGGAAATGTGTTGTTGGAGTTACTGGGAGTTCTTCTGTGCCAAGTTATTTTATGTAAGTTCAGATGTGATTTATGTTTTGTTTAGATTGCACGATGTGGACATTAAATTTACACATTCAAATAATTACAGCTGCTGGTTTTGTGGAATACATTGTTGTTTGTTCGGATGAAAGGATTCGAAATTTAATAATGAAGATTACCTTTATGTTTAGCAGTTGTCAGCAATTACATAATAAAAAAAGGGAATGATAAGAATCCACTTGGGTTACCAGGATTCACGAAATATTTCATAGAAATAATCAACAAAGCTGTATTTATTTATTTATTCACCAAACAAGGTACAAAAATCACATATAAAAATATCAAATTAAAAGTAAAATGGAAAAGTAAAGTAAAGTAAAGTAAAAACAAAAAGTAAAAACAAACAAGTTAAATAAGTAACAAACAAATTAAAAAAGAAACAATTAGATTAATAAATAATAATCAATAAATAAAACATTGACATAAAAGCTACAGCCTAAGGTTTAGGGGTATGGATGGCATGCAAAAAAGAGCAAATAACGCATAAATAAATTAGTTAAAAATAGATAACAATAAAGTAATAAAAAAATGAGAAATAATGAAATGAATAACAAATGACAAATAACTAAGTGAATTTAAATTTAAACCAAATATACAATACTTTTATTTATATGAATATGGTGGAGGAGAGGAGGAGACTATGAATTGATATTTTTTTTTTAAGTTGATTTAGATATCGTAGGGGAAAAGTTCTCGCTCATGCTATTGAAAAGCCTGCAGCACCTATTTATTGGCTCGTTTGCTGCATATGTTGTGTTGTGCTGGTATTCAATAAGCAATCGTCGGGATCTATTGACTCTCAGGGGCTGATTCAGCACACACTTTTCTTTGAATTAGACGACATTAACCACTTCTATGATGACATCGAAGCTGAAGCAGGCAGATAACATTAATCTTCTCGACGCAAGGGGTAACAAGCTAATAAATTTAAGGCGATATTCGTATGGTGGCAGATTACTGAAATCATATGAGTTGAAAACTGCTTCTGAACAGACTCAAATCTTTGGCTGTGAATTTCGAAAACTGGGTTCCAGATAGCGCACGCATATTCAAGAAGAGGACGCACGAGTGAAATATATAAGTATTTAGTAACCCAGAGAATCTTAAACTCTTCGGTTCGTCGCTTAATGAAACCAAGTTGATTACTTGCTCGGGAAAGCACTCTATCGTAATGTAGATTGAAGCGGAGCTTTTCATCCAGGATGACACCGAGATCTAATATGTTGTCAACCCTGCTGAGTGTGCTGTTGTTCAGGCGGTACGTAAAAAAAAAATTTGGAGTCTCGGATTATATTCTCCGCAGTAATTTTAATGTATGTGTCATACGCTTCGTGAAATTTAGACGGACATTTGCATTGATAGATACAAAGAAATAGGCATTGATTAAATAAATAGAATCACAGTGGTTTTGCTTCTTTTAAAAAATTGGGAATTAATCTCTTGTTATTTGTTTGCAAAGAAAATTAGATGAGATATGGAGAGGAGATATGCTTTCATTGAAGTTATACTCTCATTAATAATATGTGTATGCGGTGCTGCAATTTTGAATGCTAGATCTGGCATTATTTTTTCCAAAACGGTATTTGAAATACGGAGTTAGCATCTAGCATTGTTTTTAGCATTTTAATTTAGATTTCGGAATAATCTGGCACTCATTTATTGTCAACCTTGCCCATCAAATTTTTCTCAATAATAGCTCTGGTCGTGCACTTTCAGTTTCCTTTCTGGACTGAAACTTCCTAAATCATATGGTGCGGGAAATTCATAAAAAGTACAAAAACGCTCTCATGGCGTTTCCTTAGAAGTGACAACCACAAGTGACAATTGTTTGATTTTCAAAGAATGTCAATGATTATAAAGTCATTTTAAGTAGCAATAAAATGTCTCTACAAAAATATTCGACTTTCATAATAACATTGCGCAAAATATATCGTTTGCCGCGCATATTTGAAAATACGTATTCGTGCTACACTATTTGACACTTTTCAGGATCTCGCATAAGCTCTGAATCAACTGAAATGTAACCCACTTTCATGAAATAGGGAAAACTTTCAGTGTTCAGTCAAGTAGCGTACAATACCGACTTGATGGTAATACATAGAGTACGCGAACAGACCTTACATTTGAAAACATGATATAATGCTACCGCATTTGAACAAATATGCACTTTAGGCTAGAGTATTCTAAAAAATTCAACTGTAAACCTACCCCCGGCGAATAAAACCGTTGTCGACCGATCAACCCCTGATCGATTGTAGCCAAAAGTACATACATTAGAGCTAGAGCTATACCTCTGTGCTTTCAAGGACATATTCGTAGCAGTGTCGGGGAAAGTATTTATCTAGTCTATTGGATAGGTGAAATCTATCTCTTCACATATTTTCACGTTGGAGCTGTGAGGGTAACTTGAATGTGAATCTAAGCAAAACGGAGCTGGCACTGTTTACTAGGAAGTAAAAGTTTCTCGCTTCGACTTACCGAAATTAAACGTGGCCTCTATTGACGTGATCCATAGGGTCAAATATTTAGGGCTCATCTTCAACTGAAAATCACTGTGGAGCTAAAGTATAGCAAAAAGAGCACAGAAGGCTTTCAGTGCACTTTATTGCTGCAAAAGAGCCATAGAGTTGGATTGGGTTTTGCAGCCTCGTAATATTGGTTGGCTTTATACCGCAGTGGTTGAGCCAATCCTACTTTTTGGAGTGGCGTTCTGGTGGCAGGCTGCCTTTAAGGCTACCGGTAAGCATCAGTTTGAAAAAGTGCGATAGTTAGCTGCACTTCTAGCAGTGGCGGCCTTACCATATGTGCACATGAGCACGTGAACCCCCTGACCCAAAATCATATCAGCTAATATAATAATTTAATATTGACCAAAAATTTATTTCCCAAATCTTATATGAGAGCACTATTAACCTCTAAATCTTCATCGTACAACAGCAGCATCGCATGGAATATGTACACATGAAAATTTGTGTACATTAAATTTAGTGCACTGATCGATACTGATCCGCCGACAATTTCCCTTACTACTACGCAGCAGTGAGCACACGCTCTGGTATTGGGTATCACAGGGGATTCCGGGGTAAGGGGATACTCAAGAAATTACACTGCTTGTTGTGCACATATGAGTTAGTGATGGGCGTTTTTGTTGTTTTAAGAAAACGAAAACTATTTGAAAAAAAAACGGTTTGAAAAAAACAGTATTTTTCAAACTGTTTTTTTCAAATAGTTTTCGTTTTCTGAAAGCAACAGAAACGCCCATCACTAATGGTAACACCCAGTATCAATCTGCGGCTGTTCGAGTAAAAAAAGTTTTCAAACAGTTTTGAAAAACAGTTGTTTTTGGAAAAAAGCAGTTCGTTTTCGTTTTCTGAAAACAACAGAAACGCGCATCACTAACCCCCGTCCCACACATAACCAGAAATATTTCCAGAAACATTTCCGAAACATTTCCAGAAAAAATTCCGACAATATTTCTCTCGTCGTCCAACACATGACCAGAAAGTTCATTAATGGTTTGCGTGAACCAGAGCTCAAATCTGAGCTACCGCTTTTGAAGCTGCATATCCCGTCAAAATTAAAAAGCATGACGGCTCAATGTGACCATCTTTGAGCGATTTTACAGCAGTTCCCAATTCGGGATTGGGAATATACCGTAATTCGTGAGCTTTTGCCCGATTTCCATGTATGTGTGCGCAGACTGTGTACGTGCACGGAAGCTCCTCATGAGCTTGATTTGCGAATACCGAATTTGTACGAAGCGTTTATATGTGTGTGTGCCGGATAAAATTGTATGGCTACACGAAGATCGCATTAAAACCGGTTTGAAATCCCGATTTCGTGTAACCATAGAAATTTGAGCGGCGATCTGGTTTACAAACATATAGATTGTGATTTGTATTCAATAGGGCGTGTCCAAAAGGGAAATTTCTAATATCGTGGCTTCTAGCGGCCGCTGTTCACTTCGTCGAACAGTTTGGTGGCCATCCACCAAACAACATTCGTCGGAATGCAATATCATTCCGAAAATGCCTCTGAGCGGAATGCACGCGCGCTGTATCTGAGCATTGGTTAAGGATTTATTTTAAGTGTAGGGTGAAGAAATTCTGCTGCTGATGTTATTTAAATTAAATTAAGGTCTTTATTGATATTAATATATTAAATACAATGTATTACTTCTCCGTGCAATGTACTTTATTAATAAATATTTTGGATTAATTTTTGATGTATATGAGTGACTCTCCATTTCATCAAAGAGTATTGTAGAGTTAGGCTTGTAAGCACTGAAGCACAATCGAATAGATGCCGTTAAGTGGTCATTAGTCAGAGAACTAATAAGTTGCAATTCGATTATTTTCATTTGAGAAAATGTTGCTTCACATCGATAAAAATGCAAATATCCTCATTGCCACCAATCTCAATAATGGCTATTTTTTATGGTAATAAAATAAAAAAATAATTTTCATTTGCGCGTGCTATGGTTAAAATTTCTAACTCTAGATTCGATGAATTCAATTGTAAAGTATGGTATAAAAGGAAATGAAATAAATTCAAAAATCGGTTGAAGGTTATTGAGATTTGCAAATCGTCTCTCGAATTCTTGTTTTAAATTTTCCACTTCAGGAACAAACATTTCAATATTACATGTACCAGTAGGTTAGGTTAGGTTGTACCAGTTGGCACAAGGCCACACATGGACCTATTGGTACATAGTGCTACCAGATAAATGGGGCAGTAGAAAAAAAGTCAGTCCAAGCGGCCATCGAAGGCCCCGGACTCTTTCGCAAACTGAAGAATGTCTCTCAGCTTTCAGCTAGATTCACCAGTAAGTTTAATATGTTTTTAAAAATATAGAAAATATTTAAAAATTTTGCCTATTTAATTGTGAAGCAAAAGGTTTTAATTTTACTTAAAAAACATTTACCGAACTCAACAAAACAACAATATTTTCCTTATCCTTGTTATTGTAAATTTAGCAAGTTATAACGGCCCATAAAATTCGTAAGAAATGCTAATATCTTTACCCATACTGGATCTTCCAACTGTTCATGTTTTTCTCCCAATGTGTCCAAAAATGCAATAATTTCAGGCAAAAGATTTAGAAATCTTTGCAAAAATCTTCCTGAGCTAAGCCATCTAAAGCTTAGTACTGTTTTCGATTTCACGTTAAATTTTCATGCAAATTTTGCCGTGAAATTTATTTCGGCGAAAATTTAGCTTGAAAATAAGCAAGAGTTGTACTCACTTTTAAGCGTGAAAAATTGCTTGGAACATGCTTTCGCTTTGAAAATGCAAATAGTTTTGGTATATGTCTCCAATCATTTCACGCCAATTTAGTAGGTGCAGTTCATTTTTTAGGCTAGTACTGAGTTAATCGTGAAGCTAAATTTTGACATGTCTCCATTATCTGGTCATTCTTTCGAGCAAACATTTTGAAAATGCAGAAAAGCGGGGACACTTATCATTTCTGACGGATAAGATGTCAAGAATTTCAATTTTTGAACGATTTTATTATTGAAAAGACATTTACACAATTCAATTTTAAAAATTCAAACACCAAATGTCACTATTTAGCTCGAAAGAATGAACTACACAAACTACATTGGCGTGAAAAGATTTTAATTTTAATTTTATTTTATCTAAAATTGAGATTAACCTTTCTTGCGCTGTATGTGACAATTTACTATATCGGTAGCAGGGAGACGAATGCAAATGCAGAGAAGGTGTATAGAACAGAGAGATTTAAGGAAATGAAACAACCGTATACGTATACGAGATTTAGTGAAGCAGTTTTACTAAAATGATATAAATATATAAACTGCACAAATCGAGAGCATAGCTATCCCGGATTTTCCCGTTGGTTTCTCCGCCACCAAGGCTCTGCGAGCTTTTGTGTGAACTGAAACTGCGTGGACTGTCCGATTGGATCTATTAACCCAAGGCCCATTCCAAAATGTACTGAATAAATTGTCTACTAAATTTTTAGCTCACATTTTAAATTAACTTAGTAAATTATTAAAAATGTCTGTGATCGACTGTCGAACTGTTTGTGATCGACTGGTCGATCGGGATCGACCGTTTGCCCACCCCTGCTCTACTGCATCATTCTGCTAAATTTCAAATAATTATCTTTTGTGAAAGTATGCTGAAGTCAATATTCAAAAATGACCTCTCCATATATCTGCAGTACAAATCAAAACACAAATCATCGAATATCTCGAAAGCGCTAAAATGTGCAGAGAACATTAATGCAATTCACGGCCGCGGTGCTGCCAAATGTCTAACCACATAACCATCATCGCAAATGGTTCATGTAACGTTCATGCATAAAGTGGCGACGTCGCTATTTACCAGACACGCACCAACTAAGTGAACAGCACTCGCCAGAAGCCTCAATAAAACAAATTTCCCTTTTTACACACGCTTCAACGAAGTAAACGGTGAATTTCAGAAGCCGCCACATTGAAATTCCCTTACATGAATACGCTTCTGCGAAGTGAAGTGCACTCGCCAGAAGCCGACATATTAGAAGTGTGCCCGTTTGTACACGCTCCTGCAAAATGAACAGCGTTCTTCAGAAGTTGCCATGTAAGGAATTTCCCTGTATCGAAACGCCCTTCTGAAATCAACACCAACCGCTAGGGGAAATCTTATTCACGAACATGCTCGCACGGTATGAACAGGATAAGTCAGAATCTGCCATATTGCAAGTCCGACTACACGGACGTGCTGACACGAAGCAAGCAGTGTTGGTCAGAAGCCGCCATATCGGAAAGCTGCGTGCATGCACATGCTTGAACGAAGTGAACAGCAGTAGTCAGATGCCGCCATAATGAAAACCTACGTGTACGTACACAGAACGATCGTGTACACACAAATACAATAACACGCAGAGAAAGCTCACGAATTACGGTATATTCCCAATCCCGAATTGGGAACTGCTGTAAAATCGCTCTATGAAGCTCCATTCTATTTTTGCCATATGTATCACAGCCATCCCTAGCTACAATACTATTCTCGGCCCTTCAAAAGCTCCCTATTCACCCAAATAATGCAAGTCTCATAAAACTTGCACTCACAACGGCAGCTCAATGCCGAAATCACGTCACACCCTTGCGACTTTCCGAGACTTTCCCATCGTCGAGCGGAAAGTCGCGGAAATATTTCCGACACATCGGGAAAGTCTACTGCGCAATAAATCCACAGCAAAGCGATCAGCTGTTGAGCTTTCCGGCTGATCGTCGGAAAATCTCGGAAAGTCAAATGGCTGTGACGAAATTTCGGGACTGTACTGCCGTTGTGAGTGCAAGTTTTATGATACTTGCATTATTTGGGCGAATAGGGAGCTTTTGAAGGGCCGAAAATAGAACGATAGTATGGCTGTGATACATAAGGCAAAAATAGAATGAAGCTTCATAGATGGTCACATTGAGCCGTCTTGCTCTTTAATAATGACCAGATATGCAGCTTCAAAAGCGGCAGCTCTGAGTTGAGCTCTGGCTCACGCAATCCATGAATGAACTTTCCGGTCATGTGTAGGACGGCGAGAGAAATATTGTCGGAAATATTTCTGGAAATGTTTCGGAAATGTTTCTGGAAATATTTCCGGAAATATTTCTGGTCATGTCTGGGACGGGGGTGACGAAATTTCGGCCCTGTGCTGCTGTTGTGAATGCAAGTTTTATGAGACGTGCATTTTTTTTTTTGGGAAAAAGTAGCTTTTGAGGGACCGATAATAGTATGATAGCTACGTATGGCTGTGATACATTAAACGAAAATAAAATGGAGCTGTATAGATGGTCACATTGAGCCGTCTTTCTTTTTGATTTTGGCGAGATATGCAGCCTCAAAAGCGGCAGCTCTGATTTGAGCTACGATTCACGCTAACCATGAATGAACTTTCCGGTCATGTGTAGGACTGACGAGAGAAATATTCTCGGAAATATTTCTCGAAATGTTTTGGAAATGTTTCTGGAAATATTTCCGGAAATATTTCTGGTCATGTGTGGGACGGGGGTCAGGGTCAGTTATGCTATTGCAATACTATTGCTATTATTATTCTGTTTATATTTTATTGTTCTTAACTTACTTATGTAATGCAATTGTTAGGTTTCCATAATTGTATTACTACATTTTCAAATACGTTTTTTCCGCTACATTTTGTAATATGTGTGATGTATGATTTCGCGGCAGATTCTTTTAAATTTATAATTGTCACACTTTGCGCCATATTAGTATTTGGTTTTGCTTTAAATTTCAAGAATTACTAAAAGTAAAATATTTACCAAACCAGGTTTGAAAAAAAATCATTTCAAATTAGTGATGCGCGATTGCGAGATGTTAGACTCGATTGTTTCGATTGTTCAAATATCTCGAAACATCTCGATTATTTAAGTTGGACTCGATTGTTGCAATCGAGACAATCGAGACAATCGAGATAATCGAGACAATCTAGATAATCGAGACAATCGAGATAGTCGAGATAATCGAGATAATCGAGCGATTCGAGATAATCGAGCGATTCGAGACAATCAAGACAATCGAGGCAATCGAGACAATCGAACATCTCGCAATCGATCATTCGGTCGTTCAAGTCATCGACAATCGGTTGACGGCAATTGAGTGAGCCATAAAGCACGTTTCGTTGGTGCAGCCAATAATGTTATTATTTGATCAAACTAATTTTTTTTGGGAAATATTGATGTATAAAAGGATATGTTTATCTTAAGTTAAAATTAAGATATCTTTAACTCTTTGGTGGTGGTGGGCATGTGCGCATCGATTGCGATTCTTTCGATTGAGATTATCTCGATTGTTTTGTGGCGCCGATTGCGATTATGTCGATTGTTAAAATATCTCTCAATCGCTCATCACTATTTCAAATGCAAAAGCAGCAAGCAAATCTCTGAATGTTTTTTTAAATTATTATTAGCATAGGGCTGCTTGCCTTAGCTGTCTGCACGCTCCACAACCAACCTAATCAAAAGCTTATGAGATCATTATTTTCATTGGATTAGAGTTCAATTTGATCAGTGTGTCGTGGTAAATAGATATGGGAATCCATCCCATATAGCATATTAGCCATATTCGAAAATTAAAGGTGATGGCTTATCTGAGTCTGGAGTTTCTCTAACGGACAAATGCTTTAGTTAGACATTTTACTATTGATACACTAAAACATATCATCTACGTTTCTTTCAGAGCTACCCTTTGTAAAGCTTATTCACTTATCTGCATCCACTCATGCATATTTCCAGTAAACCATAACATCAAATTAAAAACTACTAATTTGCATAATACAATCTCTCATAAGCACACGCAATATTCATGAAAGCCTTAAAGCGAACTTTTTTTTTCTTAATTCAGATGCTGTTATTATTTCCCCGACAATTATCGTGATTATCTTTCACTTAATTTTCAAGACAAACGCCTGAAAACAAAGACATCGTCTCGTTTTTACGTTTGTGCCAACGAGCAAAGCTCTGAGAGTCCTTTGCAGCCACGACGCCTTCTATCGACCATCTATCATAAGTCAAAGGACGAAATGAATAATAGTAAAAATTAACATGAAGCCACCAGCAACAACCTAACGTTTCTCTTGCTTCTCTTTGCTTTAGACACGCGGCATGCTGGCATGGAAAAAAGTTTTCTTTTGAGCCGTTGCTGCAGGTTCGATGATATGATGAAATCTACACTGCGTTCTATGACAATCGATTCCTTTCAGAATTGTGAACTTTAAATGGTGCTGCAATTTGGCACAAACCAGATCATACATGCAAAAATTTATCAAAAAAATAAATTCGTGTTCATTGCGATTATTTGTCTTTTAGACTTATTCCTAAAGTAAATGAAATTTTCATATAATTTCTGAATACTTAGTAAGGTTTAGCATTTCTGCTACACACTGTACTTAAGAGCCTCAACAAAAGCAAGATAATACTCTACTTCTTCTACACTCATCCATCACGGGAGAATTGCAGAGATTCAGACAGCGTTTGATACCAACGAGACTTGTCTTCCACAAATAGGATATTGCACCACATTAAAAGCCTGAACCGAAAGCAAAGGGCCGCAGACATCTATCGGTCGTAATGCGCTTTCCTGACGTTCACTGCAAGCACCGCAGCCTTTGCGTTTAATGCAAAGGATATGAAAAAGAAATGAATAAAACTCGACGACGGGAGAGTGTTTTAGTGCATTCGGTGGTGACTAGAAGTGCGCTTTCACTGCTTGCGAGGAATTTCACTACTTTGATGTTCCTTTTTGCCGAGTCTAGTGCCTTCGAAGGGTGCCGACACGCTTTCTCTGTAAACTTGTTTCACGGGTAAACTCCTGCAGATGGATTAAATGATCTCGTTTCGAAGTAATGACGGATAAAAGCTACACCTTTTGATAATTTGATGGATTCATGAGGTCGTGAATGAAAATGGAGAGAATACAAGAAGGAACGGAACCGAAGTAATGCCTTTAACTCTTTGTATAAAGTTGAAGTTGACTGTGGAGTAATTACAGCTCGTTGCTTGCTATAGTAGGTTAGTTTACTTTTATAAGGCTTTTTGTATTTAAGTTATTATGTAAAGACAACAAAAGGATGTATAGTTTTTTTATGATTTCATTTTTGCTTAATGTCCTTTTTTTGTGTGGTAGGTGCAGACATAAATAATTTTCAGATACAAAAATTGAATTAAGTTTATATTATTGAAAAGGATAAGAATCTGCGACATGGTGTGCAAAAACGTTTAATAAATAAACTATTAACGAACTTGTAACTTTGCAATTTTTCTGATTGCAGCTAATTATTATAAAAGCTTTTTTTTCAAATTTTAATAGTTATGAAATTTTATCTTTATCCAAACATTAATTTTTTTTTCTTTTATTATCTCTGTCTTTTATCTAATTGTACTGAAAAGTTTATTTAATTTGTCAGTTAAATATAGTTTCAAGCATCTAACTTTATATTATTCCGTGAACCTTGTCGAACCGAATCATTAGATCGTTTTTTATTATCTTGTTGGTTCGTATTTAAAACTTCCTACATACAGACTTGAGGTGTTCTTTTTGACGAAACTATCAAATCCGAGAATGAAGTAGACAATTAAATTTGAAGAAATGCCAAATCTTCGCTTCAGGAAAACAGGGAAAATCCAAAAGTATTTGTTACCTTGGATCGTGTCTTTCTTTTAAACAAAAAACCTAGCCCGTTCAATGTGTAGAAAATTTTGTGGGCATTCAAAAAAACTCTCGTCAGTGGTTTTTAGTATTTCACTCCTGTTGAACACGAGAGTTGATTAATAAGTAATGATAATGAATATAAACGAAAATTATTAAACTAAAAGATATATTTATTTTGCAACATAGTCTCCTAACAAGTTAACACATTTAGTCCATCTTTTTTCCAAATCCCAGATATCCTTAGAAAAAATGTCTTTATCTTGACTAAAAAATTCTTTATCTTGAGGGGTAGAAGTCACTGGGAGCTAGATCTGGCAATTTTTTTTTTTTTTTTTTTGAGTACTATATCCTGTTTTCGAGGATTAGGTTGGCTTATAACGATACGCATCAGCCATCGGTTTCGACAACACCCGTTTATGGTGGGTTTGACCTTAAATAATCATTGACAACACAAACACATAAGTGACTCAAACAACGCAACGAACACGAAACCGCAGTTTAAGACACGTTGAAACACGTACTGTCAAACTCAGTAATTCTCCGGCTACAACCTTCCATCACAAGAGCCAACACGCGAATCATCTGGCAAATAAGGCCGGTCTTCAAGCAGTTCGAATCCTGTTTCTTCAATTGCATACATCGCAACTGCAGCCTTGTGTGCCGGTGTGTTATCTTGATGAAACAGAACTCTGGCTTGCAGTTTGCCGCGTCTTTTTTCCTTTATAACCTCTGGTAATCTTCTTATTTGGTCTTTATAGTAAAAGCCTGATATAGTGGCTCCGTTTTTCAAACATTCCACCATAATAATTCCTTCAGCGTCCCAAAAAACTGATGCCATTACCCTTCCTGCCGAACTCGACTCTTTGAATTTCTTCGGTGTCGGTTAAGAGGGTCGCTTCCAGGTCATCGATTGCAGTTTGGCTTCTGGATCATACTGGTGAATCCAGGTCTCGTCCATGGTCACAAAACGTGACAAAAAAATTTCCTGATCTGCGTGGAACTTCTCGAGATTCATCCTAGAAATGTCGACTCGTCCGGTAACATTCTCGGTACCCATCGCGAGCTATTAACTCTAATTTAAAGTTAATTAAAAAAACTCTTTAAGTTTTAATATTTTTATTTTGCATTTTTTTAATATACTTTAACTTGAACTACTTAACTGAGCTCAAACTTTTCACTTAGACTGAACTTGGATTGAACTTTAACTGAATTAAAACTGAACTAAAACTGAACTACTGGGCTTAAACTATGCTCTATATATTGGAAGAACTATGCTGACTTATGCTAAATTTACCTCTTTGTTTTAATAATGTTTGGTCAGCATAATGCGTACAAAGATTTTGAATTTTGGAAATGCAAGCTGTGCATAGATTATGACTTATAAGTTTTATGTTTGGAAATATGAAGTTTGTTTATGTTAAGTTTTTGATAAAGAATGATTAATACTTTTATGATGAAAAGGAGAGATGGTCGTATGTATGTGTTTTGTATATTGGGTTGGGTATATGCCACATAACTCGCGCAGAGACCTTCTTCATATGTAATTTGCTGGTAAAGATTTTTCGAACACTATCATATGAGATTCCTGTGACCTCAGCTACATGGCCTGGTGGTCACTCTTCGATCTGCCAACAGGACATTTTCAACTTTTTTTTATGTTGTCTTCAGTGAGGGATGTCGATGGACATCTTTCGTTCTTCTCAGCTTCAGCTTCATGGCCCAGCGTGCAACGGTGGAATATGGAGGAACAGAATCACCTAATGTTCCCACTATGTCGCCGTGTATGTCTCTGGTAGACAATTTTTTCAAAAAGAGGTAATTAATGACAGGTCTAATTTTTTTTTTCCATTTTGATATTCTCTCTTCGACTGTTCGTAATCAAATGAATGTACCTCCTTGGAATCGTTGCCTATTTATATGTTTTTTTTATGCTGACTTAGTGAGTATATGTGGTAGTAACCGATTATCATTACTTATTGTAATTGAAATCATCGTCATCTTCGGGGCACTACAGCCCGAATCGAGCCTTAGCCTCCTTAATACTTCGCCTCCATTCGTCTCGGTTCAGTGACTGCGTCCTCCAGTTCGGTGCTCTCAAAAGGGACATGCTGTCAGCATCTATAGAATCCTCCCAGCGCTTGCGTGGCTTACCGACTGGCCTGGCTCCGCTCGCTCGCCCTTTGAGAGATCGTTTGGGGATTCGATTGTCGCTCATTCGTTCGACGTGGCCAGCCCATTGTAGTTTTTGGAGTCGTATGACGGTAGAGACTTCTGACTCGTCATATATGGTATACAGTTCGTTGTTGTATCGGATTCGCCATCCATCTTCTTCCCGTATTGGACCAAGGATCCTTCGCAATACCATTCTCTCAAACGTATTCAAGGTTTTTTCAGATGCCTGGGTCAGCGTCCAGGTTTCACTTTCGTAGCATAGCACAGGTCTAATAATTGTTTTGTAGATGCGAAGCTTCGTATTCCTGTGTACGCATCGAGATTTCAAAGTGGGAAGCACCGAAAAGAATGTCTTATTGGCTAATTGAATCCGTCGTTTGATTTCGTCAAGCTCATTCCCATTCTTCGAGAGTCCCTGCAAACACAGCACTACTTCTAAAGTGCTGCAGAAGTCGTGAGTAAACCCGTGTATGCTTTTAATGCTAGAGATAGCATTTTACCCCAAAATTCACCTATTTACTTCATATTACCCGCGTACGTGTAGTATGTTTTGTTTCATGGTTGATCGTTTCCATCCCACAAATAGGAAAAAAACAAATGATAGGAATGCAAGGAGTACAAAAGCACTGCTATACTACTGCTGAAGTGGTGAAACTGCAGCTCGTAAAATGTACTGTTGTACTACAGCCTTAGAAGCAGTGTAGCAGGACATTGATATGGCTGCCGAGCTACTATGTCACCAATAGTATATTCGCATTACTTTGCATTCATGCCATCACATTTGCATTACTTTGTATTCATGTTATCTTTAATTAGAGCAAAAAAGACCTGTTTTAATTATAAATTTCAAAATATTTCACGTATCACTTGCAAAGTATGACTGACGCTTGACGTATGGGCAAATCGATTTGATTTTTGGGAAACGACTTGAATTGCACCATCTGGTCACCAGTTTGGCCATCTGGTCAACATTTTGTTCAGGAGTTTAGCAGTAGTACAGCAGCATGTATAATCATTGAGAAATAGAAAAGATAAATACTCATTAGAAAATGTATCAACACATGGAAAAGTTTTTACAGCTGTATGCGACAGTGCTGAACGCACGTTTGCTGGGGTTTCATCCCTAGGTACACAAAGTTGTCTACGTTTTCAAGGTTATAGTCCCCTATCGTTATGTTTTGTCTTATTGGCGCCCTTTTCCTTGATTGAGTCATAACTTTAGTTTTTGGTTCGTTAATTTGTTGGCGTTAAGTTGTGGCGGTTTCGTCTAGAGCTGCAAATACTTCCTTGGTGTCGTTGAACGAACGTAACACAATGTTGATGTCATCAGCGTAAGCTACTAGCTGTGTTGACTTAAATAATAGAGTTCCTCTCGTGTCAACGAGGATTTCTCTGATGACATACTCAAGCGCTAAGTTAAAGAGTACCGGAGCTAATCCATCTCCTTGTTTTAGCCCAGTATTCGTCGAAAACGAGTTGGTCATATTATTCTGAATCAGCAATTGTGACGTGGAGTTGGTCATGGTCATTTTCACCAGTCGTACCAACTTTGCTGGGATTCCGAACTGCAGCATGATGTTATATAATTCTGCTGTCGTACGCTTGTTTGTCAACGAATATTTTATGGACATCAATGTTCAACTCCCAGCATTTTTCCAAAATTTGTTTGACTGTAAATATTTGGTCAGTTGTCGATCTTCCACGTCTGAAACCACCTTGATATTCACCAAGAATTTTCTCAGCGTGATGGGAAATCCTTAACTCTAAAATTTGTGACAAGCGTACGACAGCATCAACCGAACTGCATTATATAACATCATGCTACAGTTCGGAATCCCAGCAAAGTTGGTACGACTGGTGAAAATGACCATGACCGACTCCACGTCACAAGTGCTGATTCAGAATAATATGAGCAACTCGTTTTTCAACGAATACAGGGCTAAAACAAGGGGATGGATTAGCTCCGGTACTCTTTAACTTAGCGCTTGAGTATGTCATCAGAAAAATCTCCGTTGACACGAGAGGAACTTTATTATTTAAGACGACACAGCTAGTAGTTTACGCTGATGACATCAATATTATGTCACGTTCGTTCAACGACGCCAAGGAAGAATTTGTAGCTCTAGATGAAACCGCCAAGGAAGTTGGTCTTCAAATTAACGAACAAAAAACTAAAGTTATAACTCAATCAAGGAAAAGGACGCCAATAATACAAAACATAACGATAGGGGACTATAACCTTGAAAATGTAAACAACTTCGTGTACCTAGGGATGAACCTCTCGAAGGATGAGAATGAGCTTGACGAAATCAAACGACGGATTCAATTAGCCAATAAGACATTCTTTTCGGTGCTTCCCACTTTAAAATCTCGATGCGTACACAGAAATACGAAGCTCCGCATCTATAAAACAATTATTAGACCTGTGCTATGCTACGGAAGTGAAACCTGGACGCTGACCCAGGCATCTGAAAAAGCCTTAAATACGTTTAGAAGGGTATTGCGAAGGATCCTCGGTCCAATACGGGAAGAAGATGGATGGCGAATCCGATACAACAACGAGCTGTATACCATGTATGACGAGCCGGAAGTCTTTACCGTTATACGACTCCAAAAACTACAATGGGCTCCCCACGTCGAACGAATGAGCGACAATCGAATCCCCAAAAGATCTCTCAAGGGGCGAGCGAGCGGAGCCAGGCCAGTCGGTAAGCCGCGCAAGCGATGGGAGGACTCGATAGATGCTGACAGCAGGTCACTTTTGGGAGCTCCGAACTGGAGGACGCGGTCACTGAACCGAGACGAATGCAGGCGAATTATTTAGGAGGCTAAAGCTCGATTCGGGCTGTAGTGCCCCGATGATGAGTTTTTTTCAAGCGGTAAGTATGTTAAACTTTATTGAATAGAGGATATTTTGAAATTATTGTTAAAAAATTGAAGCACTATATCATTGATACATACAGAAAAAAGGAAAAAATAAATGCATCAAATGTACTGAATTCATATGAGACTTATCGATACTTTCAATACTACTCAAACTTTTAGCTGAGTAATATTTCTTGAAGTTCTCCCGAAAATATACGGAAGTTTACTTTAAATCAGAAGCCCTATCTTCGCACACCAAAAACGTAACAATATTATTTTACTCGTGGTTTCTACTATATGGAAACTTGAAAATATCCATTTGTCACGTTGAAAGCCACTGAATCGCAAGGCGTGGTTCCGTCAAGTTCAGTACATCCTAGCACCGCCCGTAGCTCAGTCCATCGATTTTTCTTCACGAAACAGCTATTTTTAGCCAAAAAAATCCATTTCCAGGAGAAGCCCCGTCACCACACAGGAAATCTGTTTCACACAAACGAAAACCATCTAATTACTTTCTTCCTTGATTAGAAAGGCCTTCCTTTGCAATATCCAAGGCTGACGGACACTATTATCGATTTTACAAGCACATGCTATTTAAGATGATTACCAGCAAACCGGAGGAGACTGCGAAATTTCATTTAAAATAAACTGAACTCACATACTCTCGACAGTGAATTGATTGTTTAGTCTAAATGTTCTTACGAGTATTGATTATTTTCGATTTCATGTTGGTTTAAATTAATTATTCTTCTTTTCATCTTTCAGGTAAATGTAAACAAATCTTCTGACAGTTATTAATTAGTGACGATTGCTGATCCGCTGCGAGCAATCATTTCGGTATTCTTTCTTATGATTCTGGTCGATTCAGAATCAAATGAAGAGTGCACAATAATTACACAATAGCGATTTGTGATGAATTATGGTAAGTCAATTCAAGCTGAATGTTTTGGTTCTGGAATTTCTTAAATGTATTTGTATCATTGGGTGTTGTGCAAGGGTTTAAATAGCGATAAATCAAGAAGTGAATTTGAGGGTCACACGCTGATGTAGGTATTCATGTGTCCAAGGCACATATGAGATGAAGTGAATAAAAAAGTTAAGTATGCAAATTCTATTTCAATAGAAGCTTGAAATTCAACACCTGATACTTTTTGAAGATAACTATTTGGTTTTATAGAGTATATTTCAATGACGATTGCTTTGTTTTTATAGGTAACGTTCGATCATTAACAGTACCTTTGTTAGATTTTGCATTAAATTTTTATATCCGACAGGCAGTACGATAAACTTGAACTGACAATAAATAATGTAATGTATCTGATCGGCTCGAGTTCAGTTTAGGCTAGTCACCGGAGGCCTATGAACAGTGAAAATTTATGAAAAAATACCAAAAAAATTGTTTGATATTCGACAAATCTATTGTATTGAGACAAACTCCGCCAAAATATACAAATCTTTGCACAAAATATAGTTAGAACATAATATATGAGTTTTTAGGAGCCGATTAATTTCAGCACCACTATTCCCGTATTAATTATGTATTCCTCGATTCAACTGAAAAAATTTTTTCTTTCCCAGCTAGACTTAATCGAATATATTCATGATCAAAGGTGATTCTAAAGCAATTAATAGGTAAAACTTTGGACACAGCAGGTGGTATGAATTCAAATTTCGGTATTTTCATGATAAAAAAGAGTTAATTTACTGCGACAAAGCACTCGTAAATTTATAGGTAGTTTCCATTGCGCTCGTATGCTATTGATGGACCGTATCTAAAAACATCCGTGATAATTTTTAAAAAGTTTCTATAGTGATTATGGTTCAAATCTAAAGGTGGGGCGTTGTTGTGATTTCGAATCTACAATGAAACCTATTAAGGAAATCAGTGTAGTGTCGATATTTCATCAATTTTACATTAAATTATAGAATAATGTTTTGAAATTGGTTACCAAAAATCAAATATGAATGCTAATCGGCTATGCTTATTTCTCATACAAGCGAAAATATATATCTAAGAATAAATTTAAAATTTCAAGTATAATGCTTCGAAGACAGTTTTGTTCCGTTGATTGAACTTCTAAGCAATAAAATTATGCAGATACATGTAATCAATCGTACACACTTCCTTTGACCTTGTCGATTAACCTGAGATAGCTTGTACAATAAAAGAGCATCTTTCGCTACACGGGCATTCTCGCACGTTCTTGACTTCCATCACGACCCGGAGAACATACTATGGTTTTCCTTTCGATTCTTTTCCCATCGTAGCGCAGTAGATGATAAGTTAATCGAAAAATAGACTAGATGCGATTTTCTCCATGGTAATTACAAATGAATTTCAGGTAGTAGAGCTATAAGTTATTACTGTATTAGATTGCAGTGAAATCAATCACCTGGAGCATGGGAGTTAGGAGAGTGTATGACTGGGCATAGGATTGTTATAATGAAATTCAAAAGCCATTAAAATTAATTTGTTAATAAATCGAAGCCTAGTGTTAAATTATGACAAAGTAGTACAAACGAAGTGAGCTATTTTTCCGCAAAGCATTTCAAGGCACTGTTTTTGTCAACGCTTTATTTTACATATCTGGAATGTCTGTGAATCAAGTAAACCATAGAAATTTAAGCACATATCAACCGCTGGAAAAATTGTTTTTCGAAGAAAAGTAGAGGGAATGTGTAGACTTTGTGTCAGATTTTATGTGACTGAAATGTTTCCGAAATCACTTTTTGGTACCACGATCGAATCATTTAACATATGAACATTTAATGCTGGTACTTAGCAGCACAAAAGGGGCTGATTTGTCTAGTCACGGTTACCAAAAATCTACTAGAACTGGCGTTGGCGGTTAGATCTCCACCGGTTTAACAGCCACCTGGGGTATTTCTTTATTAAAACTCGTTAATATTCTTTTACTTTTAATAACACTTTATTCTCTATTATTGGATGGTTTGATGGCTTAAACCTTAGTGGCTTAGTTGCCACTTATGTTGATACAAAAAGTCTTCTTTATCTCGTCTGTTCTTGTCGGTGGTTGACGTGTGAAGGACCTACGCATCATCTTTCTTCCGACCATAAGCGTGTGCGATGATTTTTATGGTGTGTGTGTGTGCGATGTTGCTGCCGCTCAGCATCTGTCGCGAGCCATAGTACATTCTTCTTTCTCTACAACTGGTCCATTTTGTAAGCAACCAGTCCCATGAATTTTATTTTGACCCAATGACTCCAGTGAAAGCTATAGGCGTAGAGCTACTATGACAAGATAGAATCTCTCGGGATCAAGTGGCCATATCATTGTTCAGCGAAGCCAAAAAGAATTTGCATGATCTGCATTTCGACAAAGCACGAATATTGGGATGAGCTAGATTGTGCTACAAGCGGAACACCTGTTTCATTTCACAAAAAATTCCGACGTTGGTACCAAAACTAGATTGTATCCTGAAGGTACATTTTGAGTTCTTCTGGTTCATCTGAAGCTCTTTGTTGCAAAGTCCGAAAGTCAGTCGGATGAAATCAAAGAGTTCAAAATGTGTGCAGATGGTGGTCTTAGGGATATCATTCAACTCGAGTGGAACTTTTCGTAGGTATTAGTCAGGTCTTTTGTGGAAAATATTGTTTTTGGGACAATGTAGAGTAGCGAAAACCAGCCACTATTAACAGGGTGCACAAAGCTGGCTTTAGTAGAGAATTGAATTATTTTTTAGCCAAAGTATCGTATAATATGGATTGAAAAATGGACTTGCAGTAGTTGGTTAGCAAACATTAAACCTACAATGACCATCATATCATAATAGCCACGGTAAAGCATGGTTGGCCACGGTAAACCACGGTAAAGCATGGTTGGTCAAAAAGGCTAGACGAAGAAACGTTCTGGAAAATGCTACCCCCTGATATGGCACTGCTGCGACGAAGGCTGAACGAAATCCAGCAGGCGTGTGATGTTTTCATGCCACGACATTATCTTCACAAGACTGGGAAGGCGAATTATTGGTGGAATGCAAGAGCTTATGAAAAAATAGGCTTTGTAGCCAGCGCCGCAGGAATAGCCCAGAATGCAAAGACTTGCAGAGCCAGAGTGAATACGACCGGAGAAACATCCAACTTGACATGGCTAAGAGCAAGAGGAATCACTTTAAAAAGCTCTGTAACGAAGCCGATTCCGATCCATGGGGTGGAGCGTACAAAGCCGTTATGACTACAATAAAGCGAATGCATTTTCCTCAAATCAAGTCTCCGAAGATGCTCCAGAAAATAGTGTCTGCAGAGCTAAAAGAACCCTGCGTTGATCTTGATGGAATGTATTTTGGGAGAAAGGCATATATCAACGGATGAGCACATGTCTCAATCAAAATTTTAAGTTTTGGAAGTTTATACAATGTGTGCGTGCCTTTCGTATAAAGTAAAGTGACAGGATTTAACTGGATAGCGTTTGCTAAGTCAACAACTAGCCCACATTGGCTGAGGAGGTCCATGTCAAAAATGGGTCTAAAGAAATCGAAAATACCAGGGGTGAAATCCCATGAAAAATGTTAGTGTCCTAGCTCTTTCAACCCGTAGATGTTGATTGCCAACTGGTTTGCTTCGACAAGTCATAGACCAGGAGGAGGTAGTTTTCCTGCTTTGGGAGCCAGAAGTACCAAAATTGCTTCATCTGTGTTTATGACGTAGTGCCGTTTGTTGAATATGTTGGGAAGACGGCCAGGTGATAAGTTGCGTTTCCCTGCCCTCTCAAATCCATGAAATTTGGCTTAATTTAAAGCCAACTTATTTTGTGAATTTAATTTTAATCTTATAACTCGATCAGTAATTATAAGAACAGCACATATTTAGCTGCGTAGCTAGTAAATTCATAGCGTCACCACAGCCACAGAATTGTCCGTATGTTTAACAAATTTCTGTCAGGCTTGGCTCTACATTAGACCACCACATGCTGTGAATTTTATATTGATCACGGCTGGAAGTTCTCACAAACACAAAATTACAGTTTTCCGAAACCAGGTAATTTGATTGACAATCACCACCCTTGTTAGACAAAGAATTTTAAAAACTTGGAACTGACAGGGTGAAAACAACGCCAAATTCATATATAGTTTGCATTTTTTCTTAAAAACAAAAAAACTCGGGAAATTTATTGGTTTGAAAGATTTCTTCACTGCTCTCCGTAGCTATAGAGCTCCTTGCTCACAAAAAATTGTGAAAACCTATATCTTAAGTTGGTAATGATTTAATGGTCGTGTCAGAAGTTGCTGCAATTTAAAATTTGATATATTTTATTTATCTACTTGTAGGCATTTTGCACCCATATTGAGCTAAAAACTAAATATTTAGCATGCATAGGTTGACAAAATATTCAAAATTCATTTTGTATGTCTTTTGTATGTCTGCAAAAATGTAACTGTATCTAATCAATAAAATAGACGCCACCGTCAAAGTGTTAAAAATAACCAAATTTTGGTGAAATTATCTTTGAGGGACTTAAAAATGTGCGAAGACGTTATACACTTCTTTGTAGTATCATATCAACCATTTCTTACTCAAAGGAACAAAGATCATTTTCTGACAGCATTTTCGAAAACACAAATGATGAAAATGTTTAGTGCTGGCAGCATTTGTCCAACACAGCAGCAATAATTCTACCAAACATACTCGTGCTTAATCAACCTATCCTTTGAATTTCGTTTTCATCCAAGGACATCATCGAAAGTTTCAGCGATTAAACCATGTCTCGGGTTGCCATCCGAAAAAATTCGAAAACTCGGAAAATTTAAATATCGGTTTATTTTATTGTAAATGCTTTGCTTATGAATAGAAAATGAAAGCATCTGTTGGTGCAATATTTAGGAAATTGTCCGGTGCTGGCAATCATGTGCTAGCACCAGAGCTACTTTACGTTGTGTTAAACCCATCCTATGAATTTAGTTTCGATTGAATGGCTGCGCTGTAAGTCATAGGAGTGAATATAATTTTAGGGTTACCACCGTCCACACTTTTTAAATTTTTGAAACGTAAATATTTGTTGTTAATTATTCCCATTTGGAAATTTTATGACAACTTCGCTCGATAAAGAAATATCAATAAATTACGAAATTCATCATAGCTAGCAACCCTTTCACGATTTTTCAACGAAATTCCTACAGCATTAGAAACGCAACAAGATATACTTATCACATGAATTTCGTTTTGGTTTCGTTACTGCATCGGAAGTTATAGGGAAAAAATCTTTATTTTCCTGAGCAAATTTACAATATTTAGGAGACAAAAATTGCCGTAACTAGCGTCTCTAAATAAATTTTTCAACCAAATTTCTATGAAATCTATTTTAGAGTAAAGTTTATCTACTGCGTACCTCTATCAGACCTGGTCCTAGCTAATTCCTAAAAGAAAACTACGAATTTTTTTTTAAAGACTATTATATTATCTTAAAGAACATACATTGAACACTATTCAGTATTTTTCTATTGAAAAATTTTTTATTGCTAAATAACAAATGGCCGTTAAAGCAATGGTATTTTAATTTTCACTTTTTGCGGTGACCGAAATTGTGTCGAACTGGATCATCCAAAACAAAAACTAGCGATGAATTTAGTTAAATAACAGTATAAACTAGTGTTTGACCGAAGGATTTTAAAAAATATTCATTTTTCACAAAATGGCGAACAGTCAAAGTTAACGGATCGATTTTTACATAAAAAAACGGTCGTCTTTTGGCTATAAAATGGCCATTTTTTTATCAAAAAAGAAAATCGAACAGTCAAACACTACATTTTTATGTATTAAATAAGCCTGCGAATTTTCAGAAAGATCGGTTCAGTAGTTATTGAGTAATTTTGGTCACCGACTTCAAAAATGCCATTTCGAGAAAAACGCGTTTTTAGTTTCAACTTCAGTTTACACGGAGGAAACAATTTTTTTTTTAACTTACATAGAATCATCCACTCTGGGGCCATATAATAGCTCTTTCGCCGACGATGCCGCTTCCCAAAATGCAATTTGCAATTTGCTGTTACAACAATAGATAAAAACCGTAGAGAGGGTCGAGCGCGGCAGACGGCAGATTAGCCAGTTGTATATAGTAAGTAACGGTTTCTTCTCTTTCAACGCTCATATCTCGGTCAATTTTGTTCGGATCGACTTGACATTTGAAGGGCGTATTCTCAGATAGTTATACTTAAAAACAATGCAACAACAAAAATGAAAGAAAAATTTCAAAGTTACAAGTGGGGGTAGCCCCTTAATATTGATGGCATTATCCGATCGTCAGTTCTCGTGAACAGAAGTTTTGAGTGCTGAAAATAGAGGTAATTTCATCACGGGTTGCCGTTCTTGTTAACCGCGGGATTTTGAAAATTTTTATTTGACTTGGTGGACAAAAGTCAAAATTTATCAATAATTTGAATTCATTTTCAAAAATCAAAAAAATTTCAGGGAGGTCGATGATTTGAAGGATTTTTTTTCAGGAGCCTTTTGTAGCTACAGAGCTTCCTGCACAGTCTTGAAAGTCCATATGTGTTGAATTCTAGTTCACATCAATACGCTCTGAAAATTTCACGATGATCCATTGTATTTCTTGGAAGTTATGACAAATCGAAATTTGAAAAAAAAACCTCGCCTACTTTTAAGCACTCAGCGCCTGCGCAAGGCTCAAAATTTCCACTTCTTTATCATTAGCAAACTAAAAACATAGTAAGTTTTCATTCCTAGTCCTTTTTTAACAAAAATGTACATTGCTTGGAAATATAGAGTACCTGAAAATTCACCAAAATGTTTAAGATATCATCTAGGTCCTCCGAAAATTTCAGTTCAATCGGATCGACCACTCCAGAGATTATCTCCCTTCACCATGTTGCTGATATATATATATATATATATATATATATATATATATATATATATATATATATATATATATATATATATATACCTATATATATATATATATATATATATATATATATATATATATATATATATATATATACCTATATATATATATATATATATATATATATATATATATATATATATATATATATATATATATATACCTATATATATATATATATATATATATATATATATATATATATATATATATATATATATATATATATATATATATATATATATATATATATATATATATATATATATATAATACAAATATATGACGAATTTTCGGCGAAATATACTCCAGGAATTGTAAGATGTGCTTGCTGCTTCGTCCTGCTAACCATCTACATATCTATTTAATGACGTTCCAAAAATAACAATTTCAAATAAAACCATATCTAGCTTTGGAATAGTGCACAAAACGTATTATTTCAACAGTCAAATTGCTACAAACGCAATAATTCTCTCCACCAAAATCTATTATAAGCACTTTCAAAAGTGCGTCTAACATAGTCAATGCGCGAAAATTTCTTTAGACATGCCATCCATTCGAAAATATAACCTTACCATACTCTCGGCTTTGATGTTGCCAAACCCTCTTTACTCACAACGATTCCCGACAAAATTTCCCTGAAGGCATTTGTTTTGTTTTGGGCAAAAAAAATTGTTAACAATCACTTATAGCATTCTTTGATTATTATTGTTAGCAACCTATTCCGTGTGGCACGATCACAATGTTTAATGGCTTTTCAATTCACTTCCATTCAGCAACAATACTATTCAATTTCATGCTTATGATCACTTGTCATCTTTTCACCCTGAATTGTCAGTCGCATAAAGACCGGCTAGTTGTTAATTTGAAATCTAATTCGATTTTAATACCTAGAAATCGAACATGAGCTTACTACATAAAAGCCCATCTCATGGTCAGATGTCGTGCCTGGACGGACTGAATATTTTCGCTTGCAGGCTAGATAAAATACATAATAGTTAGATAAGTGTTATTTTAGAAACCAAAAGAATACCTATACAGCTAAGATAGTTGCTTTTGTATAAGATTTTGAAATGATATTCTAGAATTGTTTAATAATTGCAGACATCCGTGATAGAATGATGGCCAGTTGACTGCTACGTTCATTGTTTGAGTTTCGCAACAAAAAAATCGGGTTTGGTTTTTTTTTCATTGAAGTCGGTGTGAGTGTTGACACAAATATCAAGTAGCATAAAAAAAATTTTAGTGATATTTTTTTTTAATACTAAAAGTTTCAGTTTAACGGAACATTGAGCTATTTTGCACCGAGAAGCATTAGAGACTAGAAATAAAATCCAAAATATATTATTACCTAATCGAGGAGCTAATCACTAAAATTCATTTAAAAAATCTTATTGCGAAACGTTATTGAAGATTAACTTAACTGTAAATTTTAATCGCTGATTTTCTGCACCCTAAATTTGATCCATCAATTTTTTCTGGACTTTTTTAAATTAGCGCCCAGTGTGGGTATGAGGTAAATATCTCAAACAGTAAACCACTTTGTAAAATAGATAATGAAATAAAAAAATTGAAATCAAATAATTATCTGACTTCCAAAATCTACAAAAACTACCGCGATAACGATGGAAAGTGCCTTGCACTGAAACTCAGCTTCATTTGCTTATTAAATTAAAACAAAACAGATTTAGTTCAATTATTTTACAAAATATAAAAGTATTAAAAATAAATAAGGAAAATCATTAGAAACATAATAAAATGTGATATAAAAAAAAATCAAGTTAAAAACAAAAATTATGTCAACCGTTCAAAAATGCAAACCAGTTAAATCAAGAGCCAACAGAGAAGGAAATTACTAAATTGTTAAAAAAAATTTTTGATTGTGACATTGGCTGACCAAAGTTAAGATTATTGTAATTTCTTAAAGTTTGCTCTAAAGGTGAGTTGATATTTAAAGTTGTGACATTTAAAGTAGCGCTAAACACATTTGTGGATCGTTTCTAGTATATGTGATGGCGCTAAAGTTCGAAAACATGACATTCATCAAGAAACAGTCCGTGTGATTCCAGAAACGGAATTCGTAAAAAAAAGGTTAGACGTTCACCATACGCAAGAAAATAAATCTTGCATTGAAACAACAAACAACATATGAACTTACGTTGGGTGGTAGTTGCAAGGTGTCTGAATTGAGCACACTTCACTTGGTAACAGTATTCATGCACATTACGAAAATATTATTTTTTATATATTTTAATATTATTTATTTTTTTATATATTTTAATATTTTAATATCGTGATGCCGGGGGCAATGTCTTGCATTATGTACGAAACGAATGCGAAAACAATGGGGGTCTTTCCATAAGCCCTGAAAAATCAAGATAATACCATTCACCAGGAAAAAAATTATCGCAGTAGCAGCTTTAAAAACTTGAAGTACAGAGATGCGTCTACAACAAGAGCTAAAATTTGTAGGAATCCACCTGGAAAAAAAACTCACCTGGGATGTGATAGTCATTGAAACAAAACTACACTAAAGACCACTAAGTGACTTTGAGTGACAAAAAAAGACAGGATGCAATTGAAGACAATCTCTAAAGCAGACAGTCTAGACATGTAAACAAATGGTGAGATCTTTGGAAGCTAGATCACCTCTTCGTGGTGCATTTTTAGTTACCTTGAATGATCTAAACTCGCCCTTTAAAGGTAACGACCGCTTGTCTTTGTACTATTCATGTTTTCTCTTATTTAATATGTTGCGCTTGGGCTGATAGCTGTAGCATTCTGGACCTAGTTATCTTCAGGCGCTGTAGGTGATAACACTGTCAGACTCAGTAAAACCCTATACAAAAAGAAAAATCAACTTACTTTCAAAACCAAAATTGACAGTCGAAAGCCTGGCAAGAATATCAAAATTCTATCTAATGTCGAGGAGCAAACTTGGGCAGTCTTGCCGTCTGAGAAAGAAAATCGCACTGGAAGTCGACTGATAGTGAATGAATCAGCTGGACCAATTGCTGCAGATCCTGTTACTAATTTTACAGCGCCTTGTCGAGACATGAGGACTCAGCTCCACTAAATTTCAACACGTTCGTAGAGCTAGGTGTTGCTTTTTTTCGAGCGCTCGGGAGGTTTTGGTTTGCAAACTAGGTCCGGGAAAAAACTCAGAAGCCCGTTTGTGGCCACAATGGTGAGCAGGTTACTGTGAATTAACCGGCCCAACAGTCAGCGAGTGCCACCTTCAGACACTCAACCTTTATCTTCCAATTCATCTCGAGCTTGTAGAGCTAGAAGGTTTGCTTTTACGGCTCTAACGAAGCTAAAAAAATGTCACCCCTGACAAGTTGTCTGACAAGGGCAATAAGTCCCTTCAATGGACAGGGCAAATCGTTGCGGAGCACTTGCTCTCTTTGAAACCTGCAGATTTACTCAAAAATGATAGAGGTTGGCTGAGCGAAAAAAGATTTTCCAAAAAACCAGAGTTTATGATGTCAACGTCTTCTTTAGGGCTAATTTGACCTTCCTGTGAGATGGCCAAAGATTGCTTCACACAGGAGAAATGGATTCACATCCTCGGAAAACTGGCTTAAAATAAGGCATGATTTGTCTAAAGTCTACTGTGAAATGCACAAGGCCAACTTGAGTCCTCCGCCGACAGTGAATGAACAGAGCTAGAACTCTGGGTTAAATTAAAGACGTTGCGTAAGTAGAAAAAATTCAATCGCCCTAGATGCAGGGCATGAATTCCCTATTTCATTAGTATTTTATGAAAATTCTGGAGACCGCTAAACTATTCAACTACGGGGAATTAGAGGGTGTCAAAACTGACAAGCTTATTGAAAATCAATCGAAGACTCTCTTTATTATCAACTTTAAGACAATGCCGCTCCTTGAGGCCCAAAAGAGAGTTCTCAGCTATGGGGTCGAGAAATGAGCCCTGCATATCTGTTGAAGCAACAGGCTAAAGAGGCTTTGCAGGTACGTGGGCCAGTGAAGCTTAACCTAAAACAAGTGGCTCGTACAGTGGAGGAGCCTCTCCTCATGCGATCATTTTACTGCTATCTGAGGGTAGAATGCATTTACCGCTGTCTGAGGGAAGTGAATGAGAGGTGAATCATATGTGCGATCCTTCTCCGTGAATGAAGTCAGTGTTCGAGTTACATCTGAGTTGATTAGCTGTCATAGCCTCTTGACTCCGTTTACCTTGATCTTTTTTTCCTGAAGGCTTTTGAAGTCATCCTAGTCAGTGGACAACATTTGCATCTCCTTCCCGACTGGAGGGTTTTGCAGGGTATTCCTTTTTGATCACTAATACTAACTTTGCAACACGGCTGGCTGTAGCTCGCTTAAGCAGGCAGTCTATATAAACAAAGTAAGCTAAACTGGAAGCTCTTCCAATCGCTGGCACGATTTTCACTGGAAATTGCTCCGAGTAACATCGATTTCTACCTAGAATTGGTTCAGGCAGTTGACACCTTTACTAGTACCATCAACTGTGCTGCTACGGGAGCATGCAGCCCGCCCATAGTCAACGAGAGCCTCCAGCTTCCATGGTGGAAGATGAAAATCATCATCCTGCGAGGAAGAAGTTTAACATCTCTAAGAAGTGAATGGTCCCCACATAAAACGAAGCTGGAGGTTTTTAAGTTAGCCGTACGCGATACTAAGAAGTCCTCGTGAAGGTCTTTTTGTTAAAGCGTGTTGAGTCTCAGTGAGGCAAACCACCTTCTTAAGGTTTTAAGCTCGGGACCAAAGGATGCATCATGAGCCCTTATGTCGTTTGGACTAGTTTGAGCACAGACACTTGGATTGATAAGTGGACTTACATTTTCCGGGCAATAACTGTCCCCTTCTAAACGTAATACTGGGAACTGGGACTAAGATTGGTTATAAACTCTTTCGTGCCGTTTATATCTCCGGGGCTTGATGCCTTTTTTTCTGGACGACTCTCAGTAGTCAATCGAAGAAAGGCTACCAATGCTGAGAGTGCATTATATGCATGCTTTCGTTTCTCGTATGTTCCCATCAGCTGGTGGGAAACTCAAGTTATGCTTATTCCTAACACATGAAAATGTTCGCATGCCAAGCCAAAAAACAATGGCCCTATATGTTTTACTTGTATTTTGCTTATAATTGTAGAAAGGATAATTGGTTATTTGATCCAACATTCAATAAATCCCTTCTTAATTTCGCAGTCACAGCATCCATATACCAAAAGAAGATCTGTTGAAACCGTTCGTCATATCGTCATTGAACAAATTGAGAAGTTTTTCGCTGCTCAGGAGTATCCGTTTCCCCCTTTAATTCAAGTCTAATGCGATTGTTGAGGCACTTAGGGGGCTAGATGCTGATATGTGGTAGATAGCGCCCAGTTTCATAGGAATAGAGTGGGATCAAAATCATAGGGAAATGCTTACTTACGACAAGAGGTCAGCACGAATACACCTCCAGGTGGAGTTCTCTCTACTCTATTTTAAAACATTACTGTAAATACTCTCCTGATGCGACTGGACCTTACCAGCAGCAAATTGATTGCTTGCACAGACGACATAGCTATAGCAATGTCAGAAAAGTATTTGTCTACGCTTTCGGAGAATTTAAGTCCTTCTCTTGATGTAGTTTTACATTTGGGCCGTGAGTGCGACTTGAATGTGAATCGAACCAAAACGGAGTGAGCGCTGTTTTCGTCGATTTAAATTGTAGAAAATCTCCATTGACCTGAGCCAAATGGTCAAATATTGGGGGCTGATATTTGACCGTAAGCTTCTTGTGAACGGCAATATAGCAAAAAGACTGCTCAAACCTTTCGATGCATTTACTGCTGCAAAAAAGTCATAGTAATGTAATGACTACGTATTGACTATAAACAAAAATTTGGTTTTTACATATTGTTTATTTATTTATTTATTTATTTATTTATTTATTTATTAATCCCTTGCGCCACAGATACAATTCCACTTACAGCGTCAAGAAAGCAAAAAGAAACAATGAAACATAAAAAAGGAAAAGAAATAACAAAAATAATTCACTAATTTGAAAACTAAAATTAGGACTAAGGTAAATAGCAATTCAATGTAACATTTTCAATACATGCTTGAATTGTGAGAACGATTGCGGAAGAGGACCAAGCTTATTAGGAAGAGGACCAACTAAGCGAGGACAAGCGTTCTAGGTAGACGCAGCAAAGGAGAATGGAAATATACTTCCGTACGTGCGAACGGAACAGAGAAAACCTCCGATGATCAACTAGGACGATTGGATTCACGTCTGGTTATCTGGGAACTAAGATCCGACAAAAAAATACCTTTGCAAAGTTTGAAGAGAAAACACTCATCGAGGAACAATCTCCGAGATTGCAACGAGGACATACGAAGGAGGGAAAGCCGAGAGGAGTAAGGACAATAGGGGACATTGAATTTGAAAAGAAGCGAGCGAGTGAACCTGCGCTGAACAGATTCTATGGCGTCAGATAAATATTGAAAGCGCGGAAACCAGATTTGGCACGCATATTCTAGAATACTGCGTACTAAGGAGACAAATAAATGAATACAGGAGGAAATATTGGTGAGCATATACGAAGAACGCAAGACAAATCAAGCAATCCTAGAGGCTCTGGACGTCATATTCATGACATGAAGATCAAATCTTAATTTAGAGTCAAATACCACACCCAGGTCTCTAAAATGCTGGACAACTGACAGGGAAATACCAGACACAGAATAAGAAAACACGTGTGGAGTCTTTTTATATGCGAAAGACATCTGATGGCATTTCAAAATGTTCAGTGGCAAGAAGTTGTCTTGACACCACAGATTAAGAGCAAAAAAGTCAGCTTACAATTGATGAAAATCGTTCGCAGACTTGATTGCTCTGTATAGTTTTAGGTCATCTGCATATAAGAGACATGGAGAATTGATAACAGAAGGAAGGTCGTTGACAAACAAGATAAAAAGTAAGGGACCTAGGATAGAACCTTGAGGAACTCCGGATGTGGGTAATATAGGAAAGGAAAAAAAACGTACAATTTACAAATATTTATTCAATATTTGTAAATTGTACGTTCTTGAAATAATTTTACATAGTATTTCAGCTTGCGGCTGAAGAAACGAGCTCAAGACGTATCAGTCTGCAAAGTTGTTGTTTACATTCAAAATAATTTGAATTTTCTCTTCTTATACATAATTATTTTGCTGCATTGAATAGTGTTAAATGCATACATAATTCACCAATAAAAAATGCCATTTAAAAATGAACAATAATTCTCTAAACTGACTCTTCACATATTTTTGATAACCCGGCAGCATGACTGAACCTGCCACTTATTCTTATCTTATTACAATATTTTACGCAACATACTATGCATTCGATTACAAAATTTTGTTCCAAACTGAAAACTCGATCAAAACTCACGCATTCTTTCAACGATAAAATCGATAAGTGCGTGGCCCATTCATATTCGATGCAAAGAATGTTAACAGCTCTCGTAAACATGATCGGTTCTTTTGAGAGCCACTTCGAGCTCGATATAATTTCTCTGTTGGAACCAACTATGCTTGAACAGTACACGGCAATTCAACCCAACCACTTACCACTTTTCGCATATCTTCTCACTCGAAGACGTTTACCTGAGCGATTCTCGCGGCCTAGCCACACCGTCGTGCTCAAGGTGCCAGTGACAAAGAAAACGTGATCGCGATCGGTTGCACCTGTTTCGGTGGAGTTTCGCGGCCACTGCAACAGATACTTGCGAATGAATACGCACCTCAATCCGTTGTGTTTGAGTTAAGTTCTAAAGACGCGTTGCTGGGTGCATTGATATTATCTTTTGGCGGTAATTCGAATGCAAGTGTTTGAATAGTCTTCGTCCGTTGGGCCTGGAAGTACCTTTTTGAGCCAAGGCTACCCGCTGTTTGCGCCGCGTCCAACTGAAGAAATTTATTTCGTGATCTTGTGTACAATGTCTTCCCGGGACCTCACTAGAAAAGTGTCGAAAAGTGAATAGGTGCATGCAGGCCATTGGCGAAATGCTAGGACCCCCAGTTGATAGTAGGCTTGCGCACGCAACTTAGCACTCTTTACCATCTGCACGTGATTGCGGATCAGAAGGAATACATATGTGAAATCGCCCAGGAAACATAAGTGCATTCAATGCTAGAAGAATCATTTCCATTGCCAATGTTATATGTGTAATTCGCAAGTGCAATCATTTTTTATTGGAATATTGTGGCCTACAGTGTATTGTTGTGTTTTTCATTGTGCTGCTGCTCACACTCTGCAGGATCGTTTTTAGGAATGTGTCGGGAATTATGTTTGGTTATGCAAACGCAGGATTCAAAGAGACCTTGCGATGTGTAAAGGTTATCATGCTTTTAGGATTAACAATGTGACCTTTCGATCGTGTAGTGGATAAAACACCTTTTACAACACTGCGACAACGAATTCACCGCCTTCACTGTTCTTATGTTGGAATTTGCTTGGCGAACTAGCTTAGGCGGCAGAGGGAGGCGAACAAATATAAGGAGTAAAATATTCAAAGTATGGCTTTTGCATTTCTGCATACCTAAATGTTTTACCTTTAATCGTTTTTAAAATGCATGAATCGTCGCTGCAACTGTCGACATTGTCACGGAGTTAGATGTGTGATTTTGTTTTAGATAGGTGAATGTTGGGCAAAACAAGTGGCTTATGAAAGCATGTTTGTTGCTTGGCAATTGAAGTAACAAAATCTATAAACTCCAAAGCTGTAATTGAGAATTGTTGCAAACAAGATGTAATGATACATCTTGTTTACAATAGTTTGAAATTAAGCTATTGGACATGAGAATTCTTTGATATGTTTTAAATTATTAAATCGATGGTGAATTTGAAATGTGCTAATGTTTTGTATGTGTTAAGCCTTATTTGTTTGCACAGATGTCTTTTGACTTGACGTTCGAGCTTTTAATTTTTTGTTGGTCACAAACAATATCTGTATGCCGTTTTTCATGCTTTATGTTAGTCTTGAATGAAATATGCAAGCTAAGTTAAAATGATAGGCAACTAAAGCATCAAACACCAATAAATATTTCCCACCTAATCAAGTCCTACTCTTTTGGGAAAAATCCATACGATAGCTTTTCAAAACCAAGTTGCATCGGAATAATTCTTGCAAAACTGAAGAACCCTTTGAAATATAATTTTTGTCTGCACAGTAATCAAAAGCATATCTAAAGCATCGTCGCCAAAGGCATTTTCACCATTTTCGAAGAATTCATCAAATGTTTCCTTGCATGCCTTCCACTAAAATAATGAACAAGCATTGTTTTGATTATCAAATTTAACTAATTTAATTTTGAAAAATTGTAAGATTATTTCTTCCAGCTTGGCATGAATACAATACTTACAGAGAACCGTTGTTCTTAAAGCGGAAACTTTTACACAAATCGGTTCCTTCGCGTAATAATTTATGGTTTACTCCGTGAATTTCATTCAGTTATACCAAAAGGCGGTGTAATAAAATGCAATTCTTCACCGTCCGAAAGTATATCTTTTTATAGAAAAAAAAACGTGTTTAAAAGTGCTGAATACTTTGCGTCTGTCATTAAGGATTTTTCATTTTCGATTTGTCCTTATTTCCTGGCAGATTTGTGGTTTCCGTGGTTGAGCGATTTAACTTTTGATGATAATGCATATTGCAAACTGAACTGACATCTTAGCGTGCAGAGCTCAGCAGCCCTCTTTTCCCTAAAAATTCAAACAAATCCAGATGAAATACACCTTTAAATAAAATAAAACAGTTTATATAAAAAATATGTTATGTCAAGAAATACTTATATTGGGAGTACAAATAAGTTTCCGCCGTTTTCTATCAAAAATCAGGAATTTATTTTGATTGAACGGTACATTACCTTTTATTCAAAGTATTGTTCATCACTAGCCACTACTTTTTCCCCTTTTTTTGGCAGCATCCGGATATCACGTCGGAAGAACTCTTCATCTTTTTATGATATCCACGAATCGATCGAATTTTTGGTATCTTCTTGATGTAAAGTGCTACTCAACCCCACCATGTGCCATCGACTGAAGCAGGTGATAATCGAAGGGAGCAATGTCTGGTGAATACGGCGGGTGGGGTAGGATTAAGTAAGTGTTTCCAGACAGGTCTTGATCAGCACCGCAACAAGCGGGCGAGCATTATCGTGCACTTTGTCGTGTCTGGGGTAGTAATGGGCGCGTTGCTGCTCGGCTCAATCTTATTAATTCGTCAAACTATCCGTTTTTAAACACCTCGAACCACTTCCCACAACTTCTCTCACTTAAAGCAGCCTCACCATATGCTTCTATAAGCAATCGATTCGACTCAGCTGCAGATTTCTTCCAATTAAGGAAGTAAATCAAAAGTTTTCGCAAATGGCGCTTATTCGGCACAAAACTTTACATTTCCGCACGAAAAGAAGTACAGAGATGCTGATATAATAATAATAATAGTAAATTTATCTCCATAATGTATAATAAGTACAATAAAATAGTGAACAATAACGTAATTTCAGTTAATATTACAACTATGACTAAATAAACTAATTCTCTAAATAGTTAGTGCATCCAATATTCAATCAATATTAGTTTTGCACATGGATAGGTACCTCCTTGTTAATGCTGTGTTGAGGTTACCTTCTTATAATTCAAGGTACAATAGGTGACAGGTGATCAAAATTTTACTCGATTTAAAAATTTTACTGGCTTCTATATTACGTGTTAAAAAAAGCATATCAAGCTTACTCAGTACTCAGAAAAAATGATTCAATGTCTTGCATAGAGAATAGCCAACAGTTCAAATGTTTTGATTCGGGGGAGCTGGTAGCTCTGCTCGCTAAGGCGTCAGACCAGAAAGCGGCGTGCTACGGGACCTGCGGGTTCAAATCCCGCCAGTGAAACGGGCCCAAACTGGTGGCCTAATGCTGGCCGCGTTCCCGGCAGCACTCTTCGCTAACCTAACCTAACCTAGAAATTGATTCACGTTATTTATAGATGAAATTGAGCTGGAAAGGGAGTTAAACAATTTTGGTGCGCAGAACTTCAAAGACCTTTTATAAGCTTCCAATCTAGGAAAAGGGACTGAAATTTGGTTTCTTGCTTGCAACTTACTCGAATAAACTTTAGCAATACCTCTCATGTGGCCCCTTCTAATACAAAAAAACTCGTAACACACGATAAACAAATAAATTCCTTAGAGGCAATATCTTCAAGATATTAATAATTGGAAAAGATCTTTCGTATCTGCTAATTCCCATTATTACCCTGACTATTTTTTTTTTGCAAGATGACAACAGGTTTAATCGAAGAAAAAAAGTTTCCACCCCAAAGTGCTAAACCATACTGCAATTTCGACTGAACTATAGCGTAGTAGACAGAACGAAGTACGGAGATAGGACAGATATATCTTAAGTAATAGAAAATTCTTAATCACGAATTCATATACTTTTTTAAATCTGCAATGTGGTGCTTCCAGTTTAGATTTTCATCTCGATACAGTGTTCATGACAAATATCATTTTCTAAAAGACATCTTTTGCATTTGTAAAATAATCTGCCAATATCATCTTGTCTATCTCTAAGTGAAAAACGAACAAACTTGGTTTTGATGCTCAAAGCCATTCTGTTTATAGTGAACCATAATTTGAGTTTATTCAAATCATTTTGCATTTGGGACTTCATAGTTGTTAAAGTTTCTGCCGAATAGCATAAGGCGCTATCATCTGCAAAGCTTGTAAGATAGCCATCAAGTTTGCCTGAGCAGAGATTATTGATGTAAACTAAGAAGAGAATAGGCCCTAGTACAGATCCCTGAGGGACACCATATGAAATGGGTAAACATAAACTTGTAGAATCTAAGATACGTATACATTGGTATCTCCCAGTTAGCTATGACCGAAACCAGTTTAGAGATATGCCTCTTATGCCAGCATCGTATAAACGATTCAACAGAATATTATGGTCAATCGAGTCGAAGGCTTTAGCTATGTCAACGCAAATTAAGCAGTCGAATCTACTATTGTTCAAACCTTCAAACACATTCGAAAAGAGGCTTAACAGAGCATCTTCAGTAGATCTTTTCTCAATAAATCCAAATTGGTTACTGCACAAGAAGTTAGTATTCATTAAAAAAATTATTATTCTGCTTTTCATTATTTTTTCAATAACTTTTGAAAACGTTGGTAATAGAGAAATTGGCCTATAGTTATCGAGGTCTGTACGACAACCTTTCTTAAAAAGAGAGATTACTACTGCAGTTTTTAGAATCTCCGGAAATACTCCTTTTTCGAATCTTAAATTTATTATGTGAGTGAGAACTGGTGAAACAATATCTTTTATTTGTTTTAGACAGTTGACCGTTATACCGTCAATATCAGGAGCCTTGTTAGATTCCTACGAACTAATCACACTTCTAACCTCCTCTGTGGATGTCGGTAAACAAAAAAAAAGAGTTTTCAACTAGCGGCCGTTGGAACGTTTCTGAATATTCAAGCGTTCTAAGACCAGTGGGTGAATCAAGAATTTTTCTAGTATTTTGTATAACTGAAACAAAAAAACTATTGAGTTCGTTCGCGATATCCAAAGGATTTGACTGTAGGACATCTGGCCGTGAATGCGAAAAAACTTTCGGTCCATTATTTCTAGTTTCTGTCTTTCTTAGAATGGCATTTATTGTCTCCCACTGTTTTCTAACATTATCTTTTTTTCAAATAAACTATGGTAGTAATTAACTTAATGCTCCAGCATATCCTGCTTCAGTTTTCCTGCATGAGAATTGTAAAATCGATGCAATTTTTTATCATTTTTTCTAAGTTTACATTTCTTATATAAGAGGTTCCTAAATGATTGACGCTTGCACAATTCCAAGCGTCATCCATGGTTTTAAAATTTTATGCTGAATACAATCGTTCCGTGAAACTGTAGCTTGATTAATATATTATATGGAGTCACTAATACTTTTAAGTTATATTGCTGCCAAATGTCAAAACTAACGATGCTACGTTTTACATCTGGCAACTTCAGCATAACCTTCTGGTAGGTAATATTTGAATGAAAATTGAAACACGCGCCCTCAGTCACATGTCTGGAATGGCAAATAAATTAGTTAAACACAAAATTCTATTCTAAAAACACCTAGAACTATTAGTGATAGTATTTATTTGGCTCCGAAAATACTGCTTGCAACGAAGTCAAACCTATTTTCACATTGTGTCAACTTTTTGCTTTTCGGGTTCCTACTTTCAGTATATTAAAAATAGAATCGGCATTCACACAAAATGAGACATAAAAGTAAGTGAAGCATGCAACTTGCACAAGCGCAGATTTAATAACAAAAATTTGATAAGGAAGAATCGTGATTCGCCAACCAGCAATATCATATACTTCGGTTAAGTTTAAATGTTTTTGAAACGTTCGGCGATTCTAAGCTAATGAAGTGGTATCATATTGAAAAACATTGCCAACGAGAAAAGTATATTCAGCTTCGATACTGTAATATTTTTTTTTTCATCCTAAAAAATAACACAGTGACGCCGGTTGACGAGGTCTGGATGGAGATGAAGACAGCAATCAAAGCCGCTGCAGAACAAGTGGTTGGGTATGAAGCTCGGCGCAAAAGAAACAACTGGTTTGGCAACGAATGCGAGGATGCGCTGAACAAGAAAAATCAGGCATGTAAACTGTTGCTTGAAAGGAACACCAGGACGAAGAGTGAAAAATATGAAAACCCCCGTCGAGTAGCAAATAAGATCATTAGATGTAAGAAACGAAAATATTATGACGAGCAATTAAAGAGCATTGACGAAAATCTGGCGAGCAATAAAACTAGGCAAGCTTACAAGGTAGTGAAATGTTTAAGACACGGATACCAGGCCAAGACGACACTCTGTAGGGACAAAATCGGCAATATCATCGCCGAAGATAGCCATATTAACGAGAGGTGGGCCTGCTTTTTCAAAGAACTCCTTAATCCTGCACATGGCTCAATAATATCGGAGCCGATAGACGTCTCTGACGAAGTCCCGATCGCACCCCCAACGCTGGAAGAAGTCAATACTGCCATAAAAACCCAGAAAAACAATAAAGCGCCAAGCATTGACGAGATTCCGGTTGAGCTAATCAAATACGGTGGAAGCTGCCCTATAAAAGCCATCCACAAACTTATCCAGCACATCTGGGGTCAAGAAAAAATACCGCAGGAGTAGTGCAAATCCATCATATGTCCTATCTACAAAAAAAGAGACAAACTTCGGTGCGAAAACTCACAGAGGCATATCGCTACTTTGTACGTCCTATAAGATATTGACGAAAATATTAAAAATAAAATAAATGTATACGCTGAAAAGGTATTTGGGGAGTACCAAAGAGGCTTCAGGTCTGGTCGATCAACTACGGATCAGCTCTTCACAGTCAAACAAGTGCTCGAAAAATGTTGGGAATTTAACATGGACGTCCACCAGATTTTCGTGGACTTTAAACAAGCATATGACAGTATTGACCAAAACATACTGTACAAAATAATGCTATACTTCGGCATCCCGGCAAAACTAGTCCGACTGACCAAAATGACGATGACGTCGACAGCATCACAAGTCAGAATCAACACCGGTCTGACCGACGCCTTTGACACAAATGTCGGACTAAAGCAAGGAGATGGGTTGGTCCCTCTGCTGTTCAACCTTGCACTTGAGTACGTTATAAGGAAGATTCCTGTCGACACAGGGGGTACACTTCTCTATAAGTCGAACCAGTTAGGGGCCTACGCGGATGACATTAACATCTTGTCCCGTTCCTTCACATCCACCAAAGAACTCCTGTTGAAACTTGATCAGGAAGCCAAAGAAGTAAGCCTGAAGATCAATCAGACGAAAACAAAAATCATGACGCAAACAAGAAAGAAGACCTCCATTAGACGAAATATAATTCTGGACGAATATAATTAAGAGAATGTGGACGAATTTATATACTTAGGCTCGAAATTGACAACGAAAGGCAGTGAAGCTGATGAAATTAAACGGAGAATACAGCTCGCTAATAAAACGTTCTACTCCGTTCTGGCCCTACTGAAGACCAGCTGCATACACAGGAAGACGAAGCTCCAAGTATACGAATCAATCATCAGACCTGTGTTGTGCTACGGATGTGAAACTTGGACCCTTACCCAAGCGTCCGCAAATTTGTTGAACGCCTTCGAAAGACAGGTCCTCAGGCGTATAATTGGAGCTAAACAAGAGTGCGGCAAATGGCGGATAAGGTACAACCACGAGTTGTACGAGGTTTTTGACGAGCCAGAGGTTGCTGCAATAATCAAACTGCGGAAGCTGCAAAGGGCTGGTCACGTGCAACGAATGGACGAGCATCGAGTACCTAAGAAGGTATTCGACGGTAGGACCGAGGGTCGAAGACCAGTGGGAAAACCCAGAAAACGCTAGTCTGACTCTGTCGACGAAGACTGCGCAAAGCTGCTCGGTGTTCGAAATTGGAGGACGCGGTCATTAGACTGAGACAACTGGAGGCGTCACCTGCAAGAAGCCAAGGCCCGAGAGGGGCTGTAGTGCTACGACGACGTCGAAGGCTGTAATTTTTGCTTCATCGGCTACTCGATGGTATATTTCACTGAGCGAGGAAATCGTCTCCACAATTATAGTGAAACCAAAAGCAATAATGTGCATAATTTGAAACGTTTGACAGAATTTGGCACCCAACTTTTTTACTGAAACTTCATACATATGGCCTTGATCTTAAATATATTTGTAGAAATCTTCCTTAAAGCAGAACGCTATTAGAAATTGGAATTTTGATCAATCGAGATAGTATGTTTCAATCAACCTATGCGGTAAAAATTACATTAATTAATAATATACCTTACTCTAAGCTAAGATGAGTAGCATATTGGTTGGAATATTAGGATAGGGCTGTGAGTTATGGTAATGTTTGTCATTTGCCATTTTCCACTATATTTTCAATTGATGATAATAGGGTGGTAAACAACAAATGTTTCAAATTGGATAATTTTGATATTTTCCCAGGTGATAACCATTAAAACATTTCTGTAGTCGTTGAGTTAGTGCAGGTTTCGAATCATGGAAATTTTTAGGTTCCCTCGGTAAACATCAGGTGAAAAAAATCAAACCCGTAACCGTTTGCGTAACAACGGTCCTTTTAATGTGGGAGGGATTTTTTTCATTGTTGAGGGCTTAGCTAGTAGACGTTGGCCATCTTCCAATCACTTACAGACAGGTCACTACTGCTCAGTGTTATGAACTGCATAGTCTCTTTAGGCGAAGAAGGTTCAGCAGGAACCCATACCCTGGATCTCAGCTTATTCGATATCTTGTGCTATTGCACCACATTTCGTGCCTGGTCGTACTTCATCAAGCTTGCTTACTACTGGCTTATAAACATCCGCAGCTTTGGACTTGTTAAGCTGTCAGCTTTTACCCGGCCCTGGCGCCACCCGTCATCAAGTCATTTCGATGATGGCCTAGGATTTGCTCTGAACAAACTGCTCAAGGTATCCAAAAACGTATTTTGCACCGACATCCAGTTTTCTGGTCAGATGATGCCGCTTATTTTACTCGTATCCATAACAGCCCCTCTTTGGTTATAGCATTAAATGGTCGAGTTATTCTGGTCGGTCAGTCTTGTGTGTTTTTAGGCTTTTGCTGACCGGACTGACCTGTTTGCCAAGTCGACCTCTTCCATTGCTGAGAAGCCAGTGCTATTGCAGCTAGGGCTGCGGAACGAATCTATTCTCTTTTTTGTCCATTTAAGTGTTTTCTTGTCCTCATTTGAAATCTATAAGCCTGAATAAATTGAGATCGGGTTTGGATGCCTGAAGTGGTAGTGGCATCTGAAGTACCTTCTGAAGTACGTTCGTAGTACGCGCTTCCTCATCTCATCAATGTCCAGCTTCTTTACCTTATACGACAGATAAAAACAGGCCAGGGAATTGTTTTAGGTATAGCAGGTTTGCAGCTCTATCTCCTCCGGTTGACAGTGAAGTATGCGTTCCAACCACTTTTCTTCAGCCATTAAGACATCCCGCCGATGAATAAGTTCAATCTCTGATATTGGAGGCAGTAGTTGAATTAGAGTTGCCAGGCTTCTGTCCGGCACGTTTTGATTTCGATTTTTTTATTTTTCGTTTTTTTTTTGGGGCTCTATACGAATTTGTATTCACCAAAGTGATTCCATGGTTGTTTATGCAAAACAGCGGTCTCAAGCGAGCCTCTGCTTTGAACCTTCACCACCAAGTTAATGGCTACGAAACTAATAGCGTTTTCTAAGACCCACCACGATTTTATTAAGGCAGAGATAACAAAGTTAATCCGGAGCCGTTCAAGAGAAGCTTTCACTTTGTTGCTCCCACGGCAGAAGACAACTAGGCCCAGAACGCCACGGGATCAGAAAGTAGTCCATGCACGAAAGGCAGTGATGCTACTGGTGCAAACCAAGTGATGCTACTGGTGATGCCTTACTTCCTAATCACCTATACATCAGCTACTCGCTTATCGCCACAAGAAGCATTTTAGAGGGATAGATCATATGGTGTTGCCGAAAACACAGCACGTGAAGGCGACCTAAACTCCAGTGATAACAAACATAGCTGGTTCTGAGATAGTCCGTAAGGAGAATAAATCTTAGAGTGTAGCTCTTTTTTGCAATTGAGTTTATTTATGTTCATACATTCTCTTATTCAATGCCCCAGCCCATATCTTTGCCTATATTTATGTCCCCAAAAGGGATTGAACTGCAGTCACCCACATACGGCGCTTGGTTGAGTTTGGGAAACTCACATAAGTCATTGCTCTGCTTAGTATATTGACACCTAAGCTGCTTTCTCTGTGCTTCTTCTTATTTGCTCAAAAAACTCAACTTAGTGTCGATTATCAGTCATCGCCTCTATATATTTCAACGCTGGTTTACTATCGATTACCTCTTTATTGAAACGTATAGAGATAATATTCTGGATTTTCTTTTTGATTTGGCCGACGACTTTTATTTTATTAAGGTTGTTTACAGCCTGTGTTCCGGCATCCACCTGCTGCCCATCCAGATTATTTGGCTCAACTTCAGCTGCATAATGAGCCGTAATGAGCAAAATGACATCATCAGCATGCGCAACCAAGAGAGTTTCCGCAAACATCTCTCCTTGCAGCGGACTGTCGCACCAAAAATTCCAGAAGCTTGGAGCTAAGAACGATTCTTAACGATCAATCTAACGTAATCTTTTTACTACGCCGTCTTTCTTTCGTTTCGTAGACGAATGAACTATTTTTTTAGATAGTCGTCCACGATCAGCACAAGATAGGCCCTTGAAACTAATCAAGCGTCTCAAGTATGTCCACCCACCTTGCAGAGTTAAGAACGGTCCTCACATTAATTGTCATAAAAGAACCATCTACCATGAGATATATCCATGATTTACTATTCTGAAGTGAAAAGTGGTTATAGTTTACAATTTTACCCTCTAGCTTCCTCTAAATAATAAGATCAGTAATACTTTTATACCTTGTAAGCAAACAAACCATTCTCCCTTTACTGAAAATAATCACAAAGTATTATGCACCACAATTGTTTTCTAGCCCAACATTTTCACTGGAATCATACATAGATTCTTAAATGGGCACACTTTTCCATGAATAAACATTTCCACCATCAATCGAAATATGGATAGCAAAAACTAAAAGAGTCATTCAATTTACAGTTCGAAACATACTGTCACAAAATAAGCTATATCAATTTTATTATTCTGCTAGTCAATACAAATTGGCCATACGAACGTTTGTTCCAATTCCATTAAACAACAATCGAAGTGTTGGTTCTAATGATCAAAATTATGTTAAGCCGATCAATCCGTTCGATTTGAAGTAAAAAATTGTCTGACAAATTAACTTAAAAATTTATTGGAAACTGTCAGAAAACTCGAACGATATTCGAGAAAACCTAAATTGGTATTGAAATCATTAGTGAAGGCATTCTAAACAGTAAATGCCGGTGACTTCGATTTGCATAAAACATGTAATCGAAAACCGTTTTTCGAATTAACATATTTATTAAATGTCCAATTTACTATTTTCCTGAAACTTTTGAAACGTTGATGGTTTCAGGTTTCATTGGAACATGATTAAGTGATTTGTTCACACTAAATAGTTTTTATTGGACGAAGTAAGATCTTGAATCATATACCTGCAACTTTTGATTAAAGCTCAAATATAACTGTTTAACGGGTCTTAATTTACTTGTATGTAATCATTGACCAAATAGATACTTTTTTTTTTTGATATTTCGTAAATGAATTCATTTATTCACCTTTTAGATATAGAAGTATATGATGTAACCATCCTCATGCATTCATATTTCTGATTGCCAAACCATCTTCTTTAAAATATCTTGAATGCAAAAATATGTTTTTGAGGAATTTTCATTATAATCGATAATTAGGTCACATCACAACAGGAGGCTTCAGGTTGGATAACCTTTTCATGTTTTTTAGAAGACAACTCCAAGATGATCAAAATTGAATGTATAACCTCGCCTCATAAACAATCCTAATTAGCTAAAAGTGTTAACTTTTCAAAAGAAATATTAACATATATGCCTAGTAATTTTTTCGTACAACTTTATTTTGTTAAAACTGTTAGAACATTAAAATGTCGTCAGCCTATAAAAAATATTGAATTTATAACGCTAGAATTCGTTTCATAGCTAGCTAGGTGTTTCGCACGAAAATTCGAATGATGCTTTGAAATGATGCAAATAAAGATCTATAAATTGTCTGTGATAATTTGCAGATAGCATTCATATCGTTTTTTGTAATATTTTGCGGATATTTGTATTCTGTATGTTTGAATTTGACCCGGTTTCTAAATATGCTAATATGTATACAGGTCGTGATTTTTTTTTGCATACAGGCAATGGAAATTTCGTTTCATAAGCAAATAGCTATATAAAAATATGAATACACTAAAACTGTTTTCTTAAGTAATAAAATAATATCGACGGTTACAACTTGCATAGTAAAATAAAAGTATCAAGGCTGAAATTTTTACTAGAATCAAATTGAAAAGATTTTGTTTGGATGTTTATTGTACATTCTTAATCTAACATAAAGTTAGATTAGCAATGAAAACTTAAAATCTAACGGCTATTGTATATTGTCCTATTAGTAGATGGGGATACATAAGTCAAGATAGATCCAATCAGGCTCTAATAACAAATGGATTTAGCTTTCATACTCTTTTTTTTTGGCGAAAAGAGGTCGAGTGCGTTGAAATGTAGATTCGACAGCTTCCAAAAGCGATTTCAAGGTACTTGAACGATCAGCTAGAAGTAATTCTAGAAGTTTCGAGCAAGACAGCGAGCTGCTGGGCCTTGTTGCGAATAGTTTGGGATACCCGATAATTGAAAGCATTGCGAAATGCAAAAAGTTTCTTTTTACTGCTATTTGGTCAAAGTAAAGACTTAGTTCTGCCAAGTAATATCTCAGGCTCCTTGCTGCTTTAAGCGGGTCCTTGTTCGACGCCAATAAGAGTTTGTCATCGGCATTTTAGCGGATTTGAACTTGTGGTTTGCCCACTGGAATATGAATGTCCGTGTTGAATATGGTTCATAGAATTGATCCAATGACAGAAATTTGTGGCACTTTTGATGTAAAAGAATCTGCTCCATTAACATTTACATAGTATTATCTGTTTGTGAGGAAACTGACGGCGAGTCTTTTTACCTCTTCCAGGAATCCAAATTTTATCAGCTTAAATAAAAGCCCTTCGTGTCAGACGAAACCAAAGCCTTCTCGATATTTTAAGCATACTCTACTGTTGAAATGTTTTTCTAATTCTTGCGAGACAAACTTTGATTGTGCAAGTACGATAAATGCGTACTAGGTCCCGTGCTTCTGCCTGAAGCTGAACTCATGTTTAAGTATTAACTTCGTAAACTCGGATTCAATTCCATATCCTCTCAAAAATTTAGAAATTAAAGAAAAATTAAAAATTAAAGATATTGGACGGAACCTGCTCGCCTCTTTACTTTTGTCCTTTTTATGGATAAGAACAACCATTTTTTATGTGTCCGGAAAGTAACAATTCTCGAAAGTTTTGTTAAAACAATAAAATTAAAGAAAAAAACGAAAAAAGAAGGTGTTTAATAATGTAATTAGACATTCCATTATTATCAAAGGACTTCTTGCTTTTTATGCCGCACTGCAATTACACCAAGTATTCACTATTGTTGAAGTGAAACTGGTCATATAAATGGCTGATCATATAAACGGCTTTTAAGTGAAAATATGGCCAATGGCTGACTGTGTATATTGAAGAAGCGATGAACTTTGTCTTTTACTATTTAGCTGTTAGAAGCAGAACAGTCAAGCGTAACGAAATTCAACTGAATGAATATCGAAGCAAACAACTCTGCCTAAGGTTTACGATTGCACACAATTATGGCTTTTATGTTTGCCAAAAAGGAAATTGATTTTTTTAAATACTTTGAGACCTGGTCAGATGGCAGCCAGCCGGTATACAAGACGCGTGTTGAAAACAGGTGAATACTCTCATGCCTGTGAAAAATCCACTTTAACTTACAGCGCCAAATGTATACCACTTTCATATGCTCAACAATTTGCGGGAGCAGTGCGTGATTGTAATAGTTGTTAGCTTACTAACGTCAAGATTTTTTGCCGCAAAGTTTATGTCGCACTGAAATTTGCCCTATAATTGATGTTTTCAAAAGACTGGGCTTTCATTGACCGGGCAATAGCATTAAATTCCCAATATCGAAAATACCATGCATTCGCATTCCAAAGATCATATGTCTTTGCAAATTTTCTTGCCTACGAATACTACTGTCTGCGCGATGTCCGGTCACGGGGAATTCGTATCGATTCAGCATCTTTGTAATTAATGAAAACTGTAATATAACCAAAAATAAATCAGATTATCAAAAAGCAAGTGTCTTCTTTTGATAACAGGTAATTGTGGTACATAGCACCGTAATTACTCATCGAAACACAATCACTGGTACAAGCACCGTGGTTGCATTAACAAAAAAAACAATTTATTTGTTTTTGATCTAAACAGGAGGTATTTTCATGAACCTTACTTGGTCTGCCAGGTGAGATCGGGGCGACTATTTACAAAAGATTGAGGAGACTGTTCATTTCTAGCTATTTTCATTTGTCATTCATTGTTGTCTACGCGTTTTTTTTTTTTGAAAATGGTGTCTAAAAACCTTCATAAGTTTCCTGCAAAAGATGCAGGACTATGTGAGATTCGTACTCACTAAAAAAACATCACCCGCTGAGCACAGAAACCCGAGCATCACTTCGACTCGGCTGTACCACTAGCACTTATCAGATACTCCCACGATTACTTTCGTTGTGTCAGGATATCAAAAGTAGGGTGTCAATATGTGTATATTTGAGCAATGGTCGAACTAGAGCTATGTATGAAGACTTCATAACCCATAGGTTTTTGAATACCTTCGCACGTCTTTCGATGAATCCAAGCTGCTCATTAGCAACCTAAATTGATTAATGGAGAGCCTGGATTGAAGTGTTTCCGGTCCTTGTGGGTAAGGAAATACAAAATTGACTTTGTTTTTAAAAAAGGACACTGTGCCATTTTAACGACGCGGTGCAAGTCGCGGATTTATTTAGGTTTTTCTGAAGCTCCAGTGCAAGTCAGCTTTTTGCTCTGCTTTTAAAATTTCAAAGACTTTCTTGCGGTCTCCTGGCGTAGAAATATTTTTAATATTGTACCGGAGCGTGAAACTCCGTGATGAAGTGGGAAATGCCGTGATTTTGGATGTGATTTATGGAGATTTTCGTTATACAGTTTGTTTGTTACTTGTGCTTATGTTCGTCAACTGTTTTTCTTCTTTCGACGTGCTATTGAGTTCAAATACTGGTCATTATCATATTAACCCAAAAGTGCTGCTCAAAATATTCTACTTCGGATGCACTCAGCGGATCATAAATAGATAGTTCGGTTGCTAGTTTGGACGCAGCGCAACCTTTGCTACAAGCCCCGCTACATTACCACCGAAATTTGTTGTTGATTGCTGACCAAGAAATACGCCATCTGCCGACGTAGCTCGTCGACTTCTTTTTGCAGTGCTCCCATCTTCTTTTCGAACACTGCAAATTTCTCAGTTGCTTTTTGCCATACATTGGCTCGTCTATGTTCGATGCGTCCGGGGCTTTAACTTTATTTCTTTTTGACCAATTGGACAAGGTTAAATCTATTAAATTTACTTTGCTGGTTTGACACGCACTGAATGAAATGTTGATGACCGCTGAATGTTTGTTCGCACTTAAATTTGCTTTTTACATTATTATTACCGAGATCGAAACAGCGGTATATGGCACTTGTTGACTTTGATTGGCAATCGACCAAATTATTATTAGTGAAATTATTTTCATTGACACTAGCTCTGCAAACGTTTTACATAAAATACAGAAAAAGGAACAATCCCAAAAAGCTTGGAATCTATAGCTATATTAGCGTTTAATAGTCCAAATATCACTGACTTAATGCTCCCATGCTAATGAGGAAAATCAGCCACCGTAAGTGGTACTAAAATAATAAAAAACCTACTTCCGGACTAGAAAAGCAATATCTTTTCACATATTTCGTGAAATTTGTCTAGAATAAAACTATTAACTCAACAAATGTCTGGCACCATAACGTCAAAAATGTTGAACTAAGCCTGATTTAGGTGAATAATTCTAGATGCGTTCTTAGAAGTGAAAGAGGTGAAAATGAATCTCGGCCACGACCTTACCTGTCAGCTAAAAAAATCTACATTATATTTTATGAATAACATTGTTTATCACTGGGAGTCCTCATTGAAAATCGATGCTTATACATTTAAATCTGTGTTTCGAAATGTTCTTGCTGTTCGAAACATCTTTGACTTATCGATTCGGATGCAAGATCTGCATCAAATTAAATAACACTTAATCGACATCATTGCCTTGGAACACCTCGCACCAATTGACGCCCGCGTCAGACAGTATCTATCATATCAACTACTAGAAAGATGGTAAAAGCAAGTGTTTACAAATGCAAATGACTATGATCCGCTAATCGATAGAACTACCCACACATACATACATATGCTAAATTGTTAATTCGATTCGCGGCAAATACGTTTAGAGAAGACAATTAATGGAAATTTAGCAAAACGCAAATTCCACACACATACTTGTTTGCCGACGTATCCTCAGTTCACTTGGAGCTGTATACTGCCCATTCAGTACATTGACATTTATATCTGAATTTATTACGTTCATCTTCTTCATTACTATGCATGTGAGAAAACCAAGTTCGTGCGTATTTGATTAAAGAAGCCGTTTGTTTGGTTGATTGTTCTACGGGAAAAACAAACAAAAGCCAAATTCAAATTATAATTCAGAATTTATGGAAAAAAACCAAGTTTAAATCATATTTCAGATTAAATGGAAGTTTCCATTTTTTACCCTGGCAAGAATAGCAAAATAAATGAAGATATCAAAAAATCTTTACACATGTTAATTTATACTAAAATACTAATGAGCATTAAACGGTTTTCCGTTGAGGTAGGATAAGCCGAACTGTTTCTGTTAAAAGTCACTTAATTCTAAATTACTGATTTAATCAGGCATTCGGTGCCAGAAAGTAAAAAAAAAAAAACGTTTCAAGATGAACAAGTCAGATAAATCGCACTCAGGTATTTTTCGAAAAAATCTTAATGTACATTGAAACGTAGAAATGGATTTTTGAACACATCACTTATTCACTTATCTGAATGAAAATCATTATTCACTGTCATATACGAATACGCTTCGTAGACATTCTCGATTTAGACGCTCTTAAGAAATTACAAAGGTTATCAATTAGCATGAACATGAGGGTTCGGGCGTCTTATATTTTTGTTTTGAAATTACCTATGTTTTTAACTTTGTCGTATGAGTGTGCAGATGATGGTTTGTATGTTTTAAAAAAAGTAGTGCCATTGATTTTGGCACTATATCTTTCAATATTTATTTTAGATTTTGCATCATCAAATCGTCCTGAACGACACGAGATAGTTTTTCGTCTTTTTTTTTTATTTGTGCATCAAATGATTCTCAATATTGATAACAGATTGAACCAATCGATTTCTTACGAAGCGGGCCATGTTTTTTAAAAACGACACGCCAGCATCAGTCAAATTAAAATAGCTATTTTCGCCAGCTAAGGAATGCGAGGTTTGAAAAAATTGGCATCGAGAAAATGTTTATTTATTGAAGTACTTTTTCATTTAAGTTTTTGCTCTGTTTTTATTTCGATCATGATCATTTATTTTAGATTTTTTCCTTGAAAAAAAAGTTTGCGATATCCTCGAGCGATTGCAGTTGCCCAAATTTATCCTTCCTCTTGACGAAAACCATATTTATTTTCTCCCTGTAAATATTTTGGATTCAAACTGACGATTTCAGCCTCAAGAGTACTTTTTATTGGTAACACAATAACTCCATTACATGTAACCTTCATAATGATGACGAAGATTTCTTCATTTTCTCGGCATTATTAATTATATACTCTTAAAACGCTAGATTTTGATGTAGACCTTTTCTCATTTTACCAGATACTGTTTAACGCCATTGAAAGATACATCCTAATTTTTAAAATATACATCTATGATGAAGTACTTAGTAATATTTATCAAACTCCTGTATAGATTTTCACAATTATTTTAAAATAATTGGAAATAATTCAGTGTCTTAAAACACTTTTAAGTTTGTAAATTTTAATCGAACGCCCATCCTGAAAAACGAGCAAACAAAAACAAATTGAATTCATAGTAGAAGCGAACCGGATGAGAAGCAGCGCTGTTGTTAGGAGGCTGTCGCCACCCATTGACTACGTTATATGAAAAAAAAAAAAAAAGTCGGATGTCCCTCCATTTATTACCCGGCCAAACGAAACCTGAAAAAGAAGCTCGATGAAGCTACATATAATCTTCGCCATAAATATTATCAGAGTTTTATCCTTTCATATATGTAGTGTACAATCCACTGTCACAATTGAAGTGAACAAAATAGATTTATCTTAAATCTGGTCTAAATCTCCTCTGATTTCTCCTTATCGATGAGGTTGAGGTCATAGAAATTGATTTTCTTTCTTTTCGGTCTAAGGCTTGCCCTTTGGTATTAGAAAGTAGCAGGAAATTCCGGCAACATATAAAGAACATTACCAAAAATAAAGTTATAGGCACGACACATTTTAAGCCTTTTAGATATCCTTAGATTAGATTTCCTATTCAGACACAGCCACGAACAAATGTAAACGATAGTGCAGCTACCGGTAGCCTTAGATTTGTCGGACAACAGTCGACCATTACACAGTAAACTGTGCTAACGCCAAGCGAGGTTAAGGTTTCGAAAACGCAGGAATAAACCAAGTTTTGGTTCTGAGCTTACGGCTGCAAAAATCATTTTCAATGCTCGCATTCACGACTACGATAGAAGACACATCACAAATAGATGCTTCCTTAAACAGCTTTAATATATTGAATGTCTTAGGGAAACTTATTATAAACGTATAATAGTTGAACTGCATGGAATATGTCAAAACAGTATCAAAAGCATGGAGCTACATCCTAGTGCCTTAGTTTGTTCGCAGATACCAGGCAGGGAAATATTCAATTCTTTCAAACACTTGAACAAGTTTCAAAATTTTTATAATTTGTTACTCTTTTTACTCCAAGCAAACACTTTGCAGACACAAAAATGTCAATGGAGCACTTTCTTTCGGTAGGTACATATGCCGACCTTACAGTTATTCTGTCGACTTTTGCACTTAGCACTTGCATTACATGCTTCACCACAAAAACTGACTGGTCTTACAAATCAAAAAAAGGATTCCAGCCGCTGTTCAAAACTCGATCGAAATACCGATTCAGTCGAAGCGGGTCGAAGTGCATCCTCAACTCTCCACTCGAAGCAAAATAAAAACAGCAAAAAAATCCGGATATTTGCCGTCGCCATGCTGCGTTTGGACGGCCACAGTAAATATTCGGTGTAGAAAATTGGTAACACTCTTTGGTATACCAATCTGACCCGATATTTTGGGCTTTTGCCAGCAGAAATCGGGTCCGTATCAAATAAATAACAAAATTTTTTTTTTAAGTATGTCACCATAAATGAAAACGAAACTAAAATGTCGAAGTACAAGTCGGCCGAAATGGCCGAACATATTTTGGAGAATTGCCATTTTTCATGGCGAAAAAAATTGATACACATTATTATTCTTCACCGCGTTAATTTTTATGACGTTGAGGGATGGCTGCAGTCAAATATTTTCACCACGAGTAGTACAAAAAAGATACAAATAGGAAAAAATATCAATAATCAACACTTCGCTTCGTCATCTTTTGATTTTCAACGTGTTCTTTAGATTGCGTCCTTTGACGTCTTTTCTATATAAAGGTAAGAAACTTTGTCGGAATTTACTTTCCGAATGAATTTGTGCGGCTATAAAAATTACAAAACAAAGAACATACGACAAAAGAGGCATTTGCTGCTTAATGCCCTGCCTCCAGTCGTCTCGGTTCAGTGACCACGTCCTCCAGTTCGGTGCTTCCAAAAGCGACTTGGTGTTAGCGTCTATCGAATCCTGACTTATAGACTGGCTTGGTTCCACTCGCTCGCCCCTTGAGAGACCGCTTGGGGGTTCGATTGTCGCTCATTCTTTCGATATGGCCAGCCCATTGCAGTTTTTGTAATCGTATGAGGGTATAGAATTGCGACTCCACATATATGGTATACGGTCCATTGTTGTATCAGATTCGCCATCCTTCTTCTTCCCGTATTGGACCGAGGATTCTTCGCAATACCCTCTTTTCGAACGTACTTAAGGCTTTTTCAGACGTCCGGGTCAATGTCCAGGTTTCGCTTCTGCAGCATAACACAGGTCTGATTATTGCTTTGTAAATGCGAAGCTTCGTTTTCCTGTGTACGCATCGAGATTTCAAAGTGAGAAGCACCGAAAAGAATGTCTCATTGGCTTATTCTTCAAGCATTTGATTTCGTCATGCTCATTCCCATCCTTCGAAAGGTTCGTCCCTAGTTATTCGAAGTTGTCTACGTTTTTCTTTGTCGTCGTTATGTTATGTCTTACTGACATCCTTTTCCTTGATTGGGACATGATTTTTGTTTTCCACTCGTTAATTTAAAGACCAACTTCTTTGGCGGTTTCGTCATGATTAACAAATACTTCCTTGGCGTCGTTGAACGAACGTGACATAATACTAATGTCGTCAGCGTAAGCTACTAACTATGCCAACTTAAACAAAAAAGTTTCTTTCGTGTCAACGGGGATTTTTCTGATGACATACTCAAGTGCTAAATTGAAGAGCACATAAGCTAATATACCCATGTTTTAGCCTTGTATTCGTCAAAAACGAGCTGGTCATATCATTCTAAATCTGCACTTGTGATGTAGAGTTAGTCATGGTCATTTTCACCAATGGTACCAACTTTGCTGGGATTCCGAACTGCAACATGATGTTATATAATGCAGTTCGGTTGATGCTGTCGTACACTTGCTTAAAATCGACAATGAATTGGATTTTCACCAAGAATTTTCTCGGCTTGTTGGAAAATCCTAAACTATAAAATCTTTGCCAAAAGCTTGTACGACGTAAAAAGTAGTGATATGCCCATGTAGTTTTCGCACAGTAGTTTATCTTCTTTCTTGTGAATGGGACATATGACACTTTTCCGCCATTCATCCGGCCTTGGGACATATGACACTTTTTCACCTTGTTGCCAGATGCCTGTCACCAATCCATGGATTGCTCTTAAAATGGAAATCCCGCCTGTTTTCAGGAACTTCGCGGGGATCCCATCGACACCAATAAAGGAGCATATTGAGATTCAAGCGGTCCATGGCCTGTCGGACTTCATCTAAAGTAGGAAGGTATAACGAGGCACTGACAAGGTATGCGCTAATTAGTGATGGCTATTCATAGGGTGCGGGGACATATCCTTCAATTATTGCTGGAAATAGGACTCCCATCTCTCCTTCACCTGTTGTGAGCCGCTTTGGATGCTTCCATCGTCAAACCTACATAGGCAAGTGCGTGGTTTGAAGCCTTGTTTTAAGTGTCTTACTACATTGTTTGCTTGTTGATTGTTGTTAGCCACAAAGCCATCTTTCATATTATTCAGCATGTTGTCAAAACGCTTTCGTTTCTTACGTCTAATTAGTCTATTAGATATTCTCCGAAGATCGTCATGTTTTTCTTTCGTGGCTCTTGTCGTTCGTTTAATGTGAATTTTTTTAGGCTGCATTCTTTTCATCCAACGCGGTTTGACACTCTTCGTCAAACCATTCATTTCTGCGTTGCCAGGCTATATATCCTACTACTTTTTCGGCTACTGCATTCACTGTCCAAACTTCGTTGATAGACGTCGTGTTAGGCGTGGAAGCTAGTTCAATTTCCACAGCAGATGCATACTCGGCTTCTACCGTCTTGTTTCGAACCTTGTTAACATCGAACTTGCGTCTTGAACTTGCTCTGGCTTCATACGAAAGGTATATTCGACATCGAGTCTTGACTAAGTAGTGGTCGGAGTCGCCGTTGGCCCCACGGAAGGTTTGCAAATCTAAAATGCTGACGGCCTATCTTTTCTGAATCGGAATATGATCGATCTGATTAAAAGTGTGGTCGTCCCCGGATGCCCACGTTCTTTTGTGAATGTCGCATAGAAATTACGATGAGGTTTCTACTGCTCGCAAAATCGACAAGTCTTTGTCCGTTGTCGTTGCAGAGATCGTGCAGGCTGAATTGGCCGTTAGTCCCGCGATGTGTTTCCTCCTTGCCAACCTTTGCGTTGAAGTCACCCACGTCACTTGATGGCAGAAAATCATATAACCTTTCCAGAACGTTACAGAAATTATCTTTGTCTGCCTCATCATTGTCTTCAGAGGAGGTATGAGCATTTATGATCCAAACGTTAAAAGCTTTGCTCGAATGCGGATCGCACTCAATCTTTCGTTGCCAGGTATAAAATCGGTTATTTGCGATTTCATTGTTTGTCCGCGATGAAGGCCACTCCAAATTCGTGACTTCCAGATGACTTTCCGCTTTTGAAGATTGTGTAAGATCTCATATCCATAATCTCAGCACCAAACAGTTTTATTTCCTTGACAGCGATAATGTTTTTTTTTGTAGTGAGTGACCTGTTCCAAGAGGGCTTTAATGGCCCTCTGTCTATACAGGGTTCGCACCTTCCATATTCCAATAAAATAGTCCATATTTCGTTTGCGTGGTCGTTTCCGTTGATCGGATCTAAGTATCTGAGGTGAAGCATCAGGTTCCTGAATGAGTATAATTTTACGGTAACGGGTTATTGGGCCATTGGCCAACCCGCAACCTGGGGGGGCCAGTCTGGTTAATGTTCCCGGTTTAAGGGGCGCAAAACTCACCCTGACCCTCCTCTGTTGGCAATATTCATGATCTGAAATGTCATGATGGCTCTATGAAATCACATCTCCGGGGAGTTAGAAGGTAGGATTCAGTAGCAGAGCTGTAGATGTTGTTTTCAGCAGGCATTTCTCGGGATTTCAACTGATTCTACGGTAACCAACACCCAATGACGCCCCTGTGGACTATGCTACAATTTTGTCATATTTAGAATAAAGAATTTTTCCATTTCCGCAGCGAAATTTCCCGGTTTCATTGATTTTAATTTCCCTTAATCGTGTCCCACGCGATCTACATGCTACCATTCCGCTTCATTCCATTTCGTACCATTCTACTCGTATTCCGGTCCATTTCGCCTGTTTGCTCACTGCGCATCTGGTCTAGTTATCAGATGACAGCTCATAGTTCACAAAAGCTTCATATTCTAAATCAACGTGGGACTAATTTTGTTAGTTGATTGGCATGAACGTCTATTTCCTGCCCCATTAATTCTCTAACAAATGAATACACCAATTTTTATTTCACAATTTTGTTGCAAAAAACTTTAAGCTTCACGCTGGATAAACTAAATCTTATATGAAAATTCTTTATAAAACTTAAATGTGCCTCTCCATTGAAATTAATAGATCTACTATACTTCTCTTACTCCCTTCTTCTATTTAAGTCTATTAAAGCCGCAACTAAGAAAATTCAAAAGCTCATCTCTGTGTTCACAGATTGCAGTTTAACATCATCCTATCTAGAGAAAAGCAACTCAGAAAACCTGATAGTTCATAGTATTTGACAACTTCTCCACCATAATCGTTTCCTCTACATAAAAATTACCTGGATATCGGTCCCCAAAGAATCGTTTTCATGAACTTAGTAAATTTAGCAACAAAAAAAGGTGATTACAGATGTGACCCAGACATATGCTCCTCATAATATAGAAGACAGCTTAGGCCTTATTCCAACTGAGGTAAAAAGCTCATCGCAATCAAATTACTTGAATGTATCTGGAAATTTTGCTAAATGTCTTTGGCTGTAGAGTCCTAGCCTTTAGAAAAAAAAATCTGATTTTAATCTTCAAACCTCACAAGCCACAGTACCAAATCTATCAAATACAGCCCATCACAATGCGTGGCTTGCTACAATTAAGGTTAAACAATCCCCAAGGTCCGAGCACTCTGGAGATATATACATATTCCCTTTATACAAACTATTTTGCCGCAATCGTTATACAAGCCTTTGATCCAGTTTCAAACCATATAATCATTATTATTTATCCTTGAGGCTCCTACTGAACTGAAATGATCTGTCAACTAAGATATTTTGTAGATGTAGCGAAAATTGAAATTCAGTGTTTTCCGAAAACTCGCACCTTTGGGCTATAAATCGTACGACACTTTTTTTTCCCATATATTGCCCTATTCCCTGGTTTTTTAAGTACATCCATTAATCATGGAATACGAACAGTATAAAAATCTATTAATTGTCAAGTATGAAGTAAAAATTATGGAGTAAGCTCTAGAGTAAGGTCCCTGGTTCGGACGGGAGACCGTGCACCGAGCTTTGAGTTCACCTAGCACTAAAAAGATACCTGAAATAAATCAGGAGTAAGGTGAGTCGCGGAACTAATCACTGCAGACTCGTATCAGCTTCAACCCCAAAATTCGACAAGGGTTGTTGTGGGACTACTTTACTTTTTCCAAATGCTTATATTAAGTTTTCAGTGTTTGTATTTATTTATATTTATTTCTTAATTTTTATTTTCTTGTTTATTGTCTTTCTATTTCCCGTTCTTCAATTCCCTGCACTTACATTGTTTATTGCTCCTAATGACATTCTTAGTATATGTCTTGGCACCAGTATAAATACAATCCAAAGATATATAAATTAGTATTAAGCAACGCTTAATATCTGCTTAATTTAGCTACCGATGGTCCTTTGTAAAAGCGAACAATTGCTCGAAAAATGTCATAGTTTTAAACTATCGAATGTTATTGATGGTTTTCGATAGCCCGACGTCAAATTTTCGATAACTATTGATGTTACTGACTATCGATATTTCCCTGTCTCTACCGTATAACAAAATGCCTTTACTTTCCCAAGGAAACGCTAACCTAGCCCTTGTTTTCGAAAATGTAGTGATTACAAATTATCTGCCTATGTGGCCATTTGAGAGCACCTATTTAAACTAAATGACAATACATTGAGTAATAACATCAGTAAAAATTAACAAAATTTTAATTATCAAAAAACTGTAATAATCTTTAAATCCACCACAAAGGTTTTAAAAAAATCCACTTAAGAGGATACTATGCTGTGAGCGTTAATTTAAATTTTTAACATGTTCAAAACATGTTCATGGCTGTATGAACAATTAAATGCATTTCGTATGTTCATTTTGTTCGAATGCGAATTGGTTGTACCTTAATTCATTATTTCATTACACTGTAAGATAGCAGGGTAGATAATAGCCATCAATTCGATTTTGTAACACTAACAAGAAAAAGCAATCAATGGAATTTGCTTTTTTTATCAATACGCACGTATCAGGCGCAATCTAAGAATTCCGTAATTAGACCGTCAACGAATAGCCTTAATTCGAACGTGACCAATATCAGTTATCATTCAATACGACCGCATGTAAGCGCTCGCAAACTCGATCATGCGTTGCACAACCGGCATTACAACTTACAATCAGACCAAAGCGAAAAGATAGCCGACAATTCTGTTTCGTACTTCATCAAACTAATAACACTCTCATTAATCTAGCTCTAAATCATCAGCTCGAGATCAATACCAGAAACGCCATCAATATTCGTTATGAATCCAAACAGAATCCGAGAGGAGAGTATCTTTGTATCGCATCAGTTTGGATTTATCATGACTCGAGATATTCAGCATATCCAAGACTAGAGATGATGCTAATTGATGCTATTTCCTTCGATTCAGGTTTGATATCGAAGCGTATATCTTGCGCGAAGCAGAAGACAATCTCTGATCGATTTCTTCGAATCGTCTTAGGAGTTTTCAAGGCAAGGAAGACGGACGCGCATGTACATAGATGTAAGTAAATCCCCATAACACTTGTGCGCAACCTTCGCGTCATATTGTGGAGCTGATATCGCAAGTTCATCGCACATACATATGTGCACTGCATACATGCTTTTGCTCATTTTGAACTTTAAGCGACTATCGCCGCAAAGTCTTAATTACGATCACCGTTACATTATCTCGAAAGTGGATAGATTCGTGTAAAGTCAATTCAAAGATAATAAAAGTCTTTTTTGATTGTACACGCACCATGTGTGCGATAATTGCACGTTGCTGATGGACCATCATGAACGTGAGTATGATGTTTTACACGTATCTGAGATGCACTTGTTCAAGCAGTTATGATCGTAATATATTTCAACCTACCTAATTTTAGCTAAACGCAAATTTGTCTTACTTTCGAATAGCAAGTTTCAAAGGCACAGGCTAGATGCCAAGTTTTAAGGTCGTCAATTCGAAAACGCTGGCAGATTTAATGTGAGCAGTTGTAAAAATTGTTTATGATAGTCATTATTCACGTGAAAGACTGCAAGCCGAGATTAGTATGGACGGTAATATTGAGATACGACGAAAGCTTGTTCCAAGCGAAATAAAATTCGAAAGCGAATATCCAAAGTGATGTTTTAGGAGTTAACAGATGATATACGAGTAGACATTGAAATGACTATTGCGTTGGACGTATCTAATTGCAATTTTTTTGTGCTTATTTCGACTTCTGGTTATCAAATGTAGGTTTCGCCCAACCTAGATCAAGGCAGCAGTTTATTATGCCTACGATTGCTAACATATAGCTGAGTGAGCAAGAAACTGAGGAGAAAAACAGGTTGGCTATTAGCTAGGTATGAAATATTTTCTCTACATTTTCTCTCTATGACAGTTGAGGTTTTAATGCAATCTGCAAATAGTGAAATCCATATTTTTAGAAGGCATTGTGGGGTTACTCGATGGCAATAATCTTCAATAAACTAGTAAAATGACGTTAGATGCACAATAACCAGGTCAAGGAATTGGGAGACAAACTAGCTTGCCATATATCTGAAATAACATTGTTTTAGCAAATTAATAATGTCTAGCCTCCTTTAGAGTGCTTAAACTTAAGTGTTAAATTGATCAGTATTAGCTAAATATACCTGTCTCTGCCTTCTGTATTTACACTTCTTGTGATATGTGAAGATTATTATCTTTTACTTTCACAATCTTTCTCTGAATAGGCTAAATTATTTCATGACCCGCTGGTCCTTTCTGCAATTCTACTCACAAATATCTGCACGTAACTGTAAACCTTGTATATTCTCAAATACTATCAATAATCTCTCTTAGCAGGAATATCTGACACCTGTATTTCAAAGGTTATATGTTTTGGTTCTTATCCAGAAAAAAAACCAGTTAAATCAACTAGATTCTAGAGAAAGATCTGTCATTGTTCATAAGAAAACAAAATTATTGTTTTGATTTTTTACTCAAAATGTAATGCAAAATATAAATTCTTAGGTTACTTAAACTTGTTTGGCAGCGTTTCGGCAGAAATGAGAAACAGCCCTTGCTTTTAGAGGAAGGATTATTTTGACACCTTTAAAACTTACGATTTTCTGTAGCCTTAAGGACAATTCTTCGGTCAGTTCGAGGCGTTATCTTCCTTTGACCGCGACAATTTTGACGCTTATTGCTCGATTGTCCTTGATTATATTAACTTTTTTTCATTGGTAATATCTTTGCACTTTCCGATTTTGGTTTTTTCCAACAAAATTTACCAAAATTCACTGCACTTTTAAAATGTCCAATATGTTCAGCTTTTAACACAATTATTTATTACTTCTGTTTTTTCAAAATAGGTAAATTAAACATTCTTTTCACTCACAGATAATCACTTGCCTAAAAAATTCCGAATAATGGTGAATTTTGAGTTTTTTCCGCTGATTTATATAGTAACACTAATCTCACTAAACACGTAAATCAAGAACGACAGGTCGAAAATTGCCCCAAAAAAAGGATAAAGGGTTTATGGTGTCATAACTGCTTTCACATTATGTTGACGCCGCCACTAAGAACAGGATAAGATAATTTTATTTGGAAAAACCCGCATTTTTGTTACCGCTATGGGTACAAATTTCTAAAGAATGATAAAAATTGTGAGTGGTCCTAATTCAATGAACAGGGGCTGTATAATGAATGCGCATGCAGTGAAGCGTTGTTTTGATTGTACTGATGCTCTTCTTGTTGACTAAAGATAAGGGCTGTCCCAGTATCTTTGTGAATATATCCCTGTGTATATATGCTCCAAATCTTTTGGCCATATAGTAACCTATATACAAATATATGACAGAAAACTATATTAGTGCTCATTCATCCAGGAGCTCTTTAACTGGCAACATGAAGCCAAAACAAGAAAAAGTACTACAGCAAATTATTTTCAAATCCGTAGAAAATTCCGAAATGAACTTTTCAAAGATTGGTAAGGACCTTAAAACATAAGCAGGCGCTAGCTGTTACAAGAAAAGAAAATCAGGCAGAAAATCTGGAAGTATAGACAAGGACTCAGCGAAGAAAATTGCCGTTCCAGATATGGCAGTGTTTGCTGGTACATCGAAATCAACGGTTGATCGAATGTAGAAACGTTAAAACCTGAGAAGAAATAAAGTGCAAAAAGTTCCAGATCGATCTAAGGAAAAAGAAAAAGGTGCAAAAACGAGGGTTCGAAAACTATACGATCAATATATGATGAAATTCGATTATGTCATTTTAGTTGACGAGACTTATATCGAAACGGACTTTTGGTTGACTCCTGGCCATGAAATGTTAATGCGAAGAATGTAACGAAAGAAGTATTAAAGTCGAAGAAAACCAGTAAATTTCCTAAACAGTGCATGGTGTGGTAGGCAATTGGTCGATGTGCTCTACATCGAGGGATGTCTGCATAAGCGATTTTCGCCTTTCATTAATAAGCATGCGTGCTATTTTGGCCAGACCTAGTACTGTCATTATACTAAAAAAACGCTGTAGTGGTATGAAAGCAACCACGTCACTTTTGTCTTCAAGGAGGCCAACCTACCACATTGTCCTGAACGTATACCAATAGAACTATACTGGGTTCAAATGAAACGAATATTGAAGGAAAGCAATGGGAAAGTTAAAAATGTATCTAATCTTTACAAATATGGAAAACAGCATACGAAATCGTTATTGAGGCCTCTGTTTTTTTAAAACTCTTTTTTTGTAAAATTTAAAACTTTGACTCGAAGCGACACTAACGTTTCTAAATGTAGTTTATGTATATCTTTAGAAAAATAGGCTATAATAAAAAAATAGCCATATTTTTCTTAACTCAAAGTTTCATTTGATGCGATTTAGTAAAAGGATCAAATTTTACTAGGATAGTTCTGAGATGTTCAAGCTAAATTTTATCTCTTTACAACATCAAGCTGTGAACGATAACGATCAGCTATAACTGCTTCTTTTTTTCATCGATTCAAAGTATATTTTACTTTCCAGATCCTGCTAACAACACAACATAACTTTCTTGTGATACCCACCCGCTTTTGCTGTAGACGGTGAAGCTGGTCGATGTGAACATATAATCTCTTCCCAACCAAGTGTTAGCAAACTATTCAATTTTCATTCCCAGTCAATAAAACGACTGCGTGTTTGACAAGCAGGATTCAATGACCATGGAAATTCTATCCATTTAAGTTTTCCCGTTAAAAGCATGTGACACCCAAACAGACATTTTTGACATGTGTTTGATGATTGTCGAGTTTGAAGCCTACATCTTCGGAAGTTAATTTGCAGATCACTTAATCATTGACAGCTGATCGCTTTCTGATCTGGGTCTATCTTTGCGAGAAAAATCTGCTGAATAAAATTTTTTGAGCCACCTTTGGCAACTTAGAGCAACTTTCGTGGCCTTTGCTTACACATCACTCAATTTTTTTGCAGGTCGTGCCGTGCCATTTCCTGTTTGAAACTCATGGAGTGTGTAATAATTGGTTCCAAAGCAGGGTTTTTCAAGTAACCCCAAAGGATTTTTCGGGAATTTTCCATGAGGCTTTCTGAGATTCTCCAGAGAATTTTCGAATGATTCGGCGTATGGTCTTTGAGTCGGATAATTTTTAGGGGCTCCTCAGGTGATATTTGAGGAATTCCCGAATGATTTAGGGATGATTCCCAAAGTTCTAACAAAATGTTTGGGGAATCTCCAGGGCATAATTACTGTTCCCCGAAGGTTTTAAAGGGGATTATCAGAATATTTCTAGGAAATTCTCCGAGGGACTTTTGAGGATTCCCCGGGGTGTTTTCTCACACAAAAGAAGCTTTGTCAGGTTTCATCTAGTTTGCTTTTTGTGAAATCATACACTAATTCCCTGCGGAAATCACAATGTTTTGATTGTGTTGTTAACAGTTCTAATTCTTCAAAAAACTGACTAATATCTAAACCTATAAATCATCTATTACATGCTTATTTATCTGTTCACACTTGTTGCAGTCCTGTCTGACTTCTGGCAAACAGCCGATAACACATAAAAGTCTTTGTATTCAAAAATGCAAAAATTTGGTTTGATTGATCATGCAAATTGACGCATTCCTGTGCAGAAGTGACTACTTCGTTCAGATTTCTAATGAAGTTCGTAGTTTGTGTCATTCGATTTGTCTTCCGTTTCAGTTTTTGTTCTAATTTTTCTCGATATTTTTTTGTAGTATTGATCCAATTGTGGTCAATTTAAATCAAATTGCGTAAAAATATTAAAGCTTGCTGATGAGCAAATGTTTTTTTTCCACAATACTAGTAGCTTTGTTTGACCTCTCTTGTTTCTGTAAAAACTTAACAGTATTGCCAAGATTTACCTCAGAACAATCTTCCTGATCAACTTATATACCACTGCTTTGAAACCTCCAAAATCAGTCTCATTTTATTTTTCATATATCTCCCCTACTACCGTGAAGATTTTTATAGGTTAGTTCCCTTACTTCTCGGATAAAACCTTTTTGGGCAGAAACTTACTTCTATGTAAGTAAAAATGTAGTAAGAAACTTTTTCTGAAGTTTACCGAAATTCAAGTTAGGAAACAGATATCGAGTAAAAACTTCCAAGACAAAAATAAAAGCCGATACTGATATCTCCATTCATATTTCTATTCCACTAGGACTACTTAACAGCCGAAGCCACATTGGAAAAAATCACCAGCAAAAATATTTCAGGGGCATTTTCGCAAAAAGGAATCTTCTTCTTAACCAAATAATGACTTTATTTGATTTAAGAAAGCTAGAGAAAGAAAGAAGACCAATTCACCCAAAACTGTGTTAAAGAATAGACCTTATACACGGTTAGAAATTTTCGGATAAATTTGATAAATTTTGGAATGTATATAGGTCCAAACGAAAGTTAGTATCAATCCAATAAGTTTGTTTAAGATCAAACAATTTAATCTGATAAGATAAATTTTATCTGATAAGATAAAATCAATACCAATTATTCATATAAATTGAATAAGACGCTCTTATCAACGGTATCCGAATCGCATATAAATGAATACACCACATTCTTATTAAATGTACACCATTTAGAATAAGAAATATATTATTCTAATTTCGAGGTCACAAATTTATCCCATTTTCGAAAACCCAAAATCATTTAACCCAAAATCTTATTCTGGTTTTTTCCCTCCTTTTTATTATGAATATATATATTGGGAACAATTATCCATTATGATGAAAAAAGAATGAAAACAATTGAATATTTATGCATTCAAAGATAAAAGTAGGTGTTGTGAAAACACTTGACATAGTACACCAAGTAAAACTTTCGAGCATTAAATTCAATCATGTACTGTGAGATGGATAACGATTATTTGTTTTATTATTTGAAAAAAAAATCGATAGATTTTATTCATATATACTTTATTCACCAAAATCAAAGTTTTACAATATTCCTGTAGTGATTAAAGTTGTTCCTTATGGCTACCAAATAATTTTCACAAATAACTTTAATAAACACTTTATTAAACACTTCCAATTAACTTCACTTACAAACTCTAAATGCTAATTGCACGACTTGCGACGCAAAAGTAATTTTAAACAATCCGTTTCACGAAAACACTCCCGAGTATATTTTTGCGTCCAATGGAGTTCACTTGCAAACTTTAAACACGAACTTTACAACTTGCGACGCAAAAGTAATTCTAAATAATTCGTTTTATTTTTTATGAATTTTTAATATGAATTTATGATAAATATTATCCGATCTTGGTATAAACCAGCCGTTTATACGAAACTCATACAAAAGTTATTCCAAAATAGGATAGAACAATTTTATCCAACGTCAACATATATAATCTATACGAATATTAGGATACATAATCGTACACCATTGTGAAGATCAATTTTATCCGAATATTTTTCACCGTGTAATAATCAGTAATAATGACGCATTAACTCGCAGTTCAATCTAGAAATGCAATATTTGTCTGTAGTTTTGAGTTCTTGATGTTCCATTTTAGCACTTTTGTTACCCCGGTTGATTTCCTAAGTGCCTCAGTATAGCCACTTCTGATTCAGTTCAATGCCCTTATCTCAGCATAAAAAGGGCCGGTTTTAGTGTTTCTTTATCAGAATTCTGCCCCGGAAATTTCTAGGAGAAATGTAGCAGAGGTCTCAAAGCTATGCAACGTCATTAAAAAAAACCTAATCCGCTTAACTAGACTCTCTAAAACATCCTGATTTTAGCAAGACCAGAAATGAGTCACTACAGACTTAACTTATTTTATTTTTATTTTCTACCACCTTCCTCTCAATCTTCTTATTTCTCAATCAGTATTCACGGTCTCTGTGCATCATTGTATCCTCAAACATATAATTTTAGTACTTCCCTGACAATTGAGCATTGATATAAGGTAATGTATCACTCATCGGATGCTCTGATGATTGAAACGTAGACGACTTCTGTGCTTCTGACCTAATTTTTTGTCATCTACAGCTACCAAAAACAGCTAGATGTGTGACCTAGATGGGCAGCATTCCGGCTTAACTAGAGAAGGTAATTAACGACCTGGAAAGAGATTTGAAGGAAATGTTCATACCAAAACCGGGAAGAGATTACTATTCACATCCAAGAAACTACAGGCCTACGCCTGGAAAGATTTATTGAACGACACATACGCACCAAAGTTTATAAGTCTTATCCCATAAATAATGAAAATAATGCGTGCTGGTGAGAAATATCATGTTAATGGGCATTTCATTCTCTGGTTTTCAGAGTTGAAGAAGCAGTCTCAAATCGTGGGAGTATTTGTGGACATTGAAGGAACCTATGGCAGTGCGCCCTTTAGGAAGCTATGTAAAGCTACGAAAGCTCATGGCGTGGACGATATCTTAGTTAAATTGATACATATCATCCAGATGCAGACACTGTTGACAAAAAGATCTGTACAAGGAGATGTCTTATTGCCACTACTGCAGAGTATTCTAATCAGCTCTTAGCTAAACGAGCTGTAACAAGAACTGCTTTAAGTGCGAGCTTATGCTGATGATGTAACTACTCTAGCAGTCGTTAATTATCTAATTGGGGTATTTGGAAATGCAGAATAAGCAGTGGATTTAATTAATAGTTAGTGCATGAAGCATAACTTTTTTATGAATTTTGCGAAAACTAAACCTGTTTTGTTCACCAGAAGAGAGCAACAGGAGGAACTAGTGTTTTCAATAATGAAAGATACCAGTCTTAACCTTTCAAATGAATTCAATAATCTAGAAGCTATCTTGGAAAAAATCTTATCTGGAAGAAGCTTGTCGAAGTACTTTCGGTTAGTGCAAGAGAGCTTTTGCGACTATATTGGGTCTCAACCCTCATGCAGTTATGAAGATCTACGTAACAAGCATAGGGCTCATGATCATGTACGCATCATTGGTGAGGCGGACTACTGTTAAACTCTAGTATGCTCGCTAGAAGCTATCCAGATTACAAAAGTGTGTCCCTAGATATCTGTGGTGTCTTGAGTATAACTCTTGTGATAGCTCTTGATACCATAGACTGATTCAAGTTGACATACAAGTAGACTACGGAGATGTGGAGGACTGTTTTTTAGAGGTTCGATACGAGAGACTTCTCAAGTTCTTGCGATGTCGTTTTACACTCAATTGCTCCTACTCAGTTTGGGGGGAAGGTATAAATAATCTTTTTGAATAAAAGCGACTGCGCATACTCAGATTTCCGATCCAAGAGATGGTCCAAGATCGTCTTCATGGACGACTTGAAGACAAATATACCACTTGCATTCATCAGAATAAAAATGGGCTTTGTCTGTCACAGACAGACTTGAAAGCTGCAATAAAAGAAAAGTGGCGAGGAAAGCGTATCACTATTTGCTGCTGGCGTTACGTAGACCCCCGACTACTTTCAAAATTGCTCAAGTATCGAAGGTGCGGTAGAGATCTGCCGCTAGATTCAATAAGATGCATCTTTTCTGGGTATTAAGACCCTGTAGTGTTGAAAGAAACGAGATTGTTGATTTTGTGAAGCAAGACTTAACAATTCTGCTACAGGGTCCACAACAACCTACAAGGATAATTGTACCGTATAGGTGTTTTATACAATGATATCTAACCGTCCTGCTTGAAAAAGGTGAAATTCTTTCGCAAATGTCCGTATCAGCTAACAGCTAAAATGTTGCGTGTATGCGGAGAATAGTTTCTTATCCTCTATCTATATTCCTTTACTTTATTATAAAATAAATAGTATTTTGGAACTTTGATGTCATGAGTTTAAGACTTAAGCAGTCCTGTTGAGGAGGTAGCTAAAAAAAGGTCATTCTACGGCAAACCGCGAAACCAGAAACGCAAGGACCTCTTCTGAATAATCTCAATTTGGTCAAAATAAACTTTTTGATACTGCGCTCATACAAGACTTGCAAATTCGACAATATGTCTACCTAGGCTGCAAAAGAAGGTCTTGGTCCCTCGAACGTCCATCATTCGGATGCTGCTGCAAAGTATTGCAGCCGTTAGGATTAAAAATTCACTTGGAAAATTGTAGCATCATCGGCATAAAACAAAACATAATGTGACTGCAGAATGCAACTTACATAATTAATAAATGAAGCAAACAGTAAAGGGCTTAGAAGACTACCTTGGGGAACACTAGACGTGGTTTTAATTACAGATGACAAAGTACTGCGAAAAGACATACGTTGGGTTCAATTCGTCTCGTAAGAGTCATCCCAGTTATAAAACCAACTAAAAAATTGAAAGGAATAAAGCTTAGCTGAGAGTAAAGAGTGTTCAAGCTTATCAAGGACTTTCGTCAAGTCTGTGTAGGCACAGTTAGGTTCAAGTGGAGGGCACTTTTGATTGAGTTGGTTAGTTGGTGAGAAAATTCAAGTAAGTAAGCTGTGACTGAACGATCTTTCATAAAACCGTGCTGGTGCTAACTCATAATTGATTTGCAATGAAAGCCTACATCACCGTTGATTATAGCTTCATAAAAATTTAGCAACGCAGAGAAGTCTTGCAATAGGGCGATAGCTGCATCCATCATTACGATTCCCTTTCTTGAAAATAGGAGTGACGGTTGAATATTTTCATAAATCAAGAAAAATGCCTGCTTTTAAGGATGTATTGAAAATATGAAACAGCGCGGATAGTATAGTTAATTATATTTTAAGACCAAATTAGGTATGCCATTTGGGCCACATGTAAGATTATTGTCAAATTTACTTACAAATGTGATAATGGTGTCATCATCAATCATTAAATTCTTCATCTCGAAAGAGGAGACTGCTGAATTCGTCAAGTCGGGTGAGAAATAGTCTCGAGTTAGGCAAGTCCTTACGATAAGCTTTACGGAAAACGGTAGCAATAAATTACAAGATTCACAGAAATCATCAATATCTGAATCATTAAATTTAAATATGAGTAGTTTTATTGCAATTGCCGTATATCTGTTGCAATTGGATGCATTTTACTGCAACATTGCATTTGAGTCTCATCTATTGCATTTTACAGAATTTGCTACTTCTTTAATCTAGCTAGCATATTTAGTAAGTTAGTATTGCTCTGTTTAGTTAAATATGCAACTGTTAGCCATTTTGAACTAAGACTGAACAGGAATTTCCTCAATTCTTAATCCTGGAGACATAACTGTATATTGCAGTTTATTTTCTTTAATATGGAAAAACTGAGATTAACAATAGTATGTATTTTTCACCAAACGACTAAACTCGAATCTAATATCTTTAAAAAAAACTTATATATTTTTTGTTGAATATGCTTTGTTATATTTTTCAAATAGCAATAGTTATATTTTAAATGCATGTAAGAAGACTTATATGTGTACACATATGTATACTGCAATTTAGAGCAATCTGCTGCAACTTCGGAGTTTCATTTATTGCACAAAGAAAAACTAAAACGACAGCACTGGTTGATATCCATCATTATGTGCCTTGGAATGAACAAAATTCTAAAACATTTTAGGCAGCGCTTGAAAATGAAATATAAGTTGTTGCGTATATCTCTGATATGCAATTGAAACTCCTTTGTGATAGAAAACTCTCAATGCCGAAAAAAATTGGTAGGTAAGGTCTAAACATGTCGAACGAAATTGTTTCCAGTCTTTGGTTTTGGAATTTTTCAAAAGACAAAGCTGTGAAGACATCTAAGGAAAACGAAAAGAATGTACATTCAGTCAGATTCAGAGCACAATAGTGTCAACCACATACTGAATCACAAGTATCTTCTGAGTTTCTAATCATTGATCAACTATTGCATAGTTTTAATTTAGATAACTTCATTCCAACACATAGAGACTCATCGTACAAACGGAGTTTCTTCTTTTATACCTAATGCGCCATAAAACAAAACCATAAAGCGGTATTTTTGAATTTCATAATCAGGTCAAAATAGTCAATAAACAAAATACAGTTTTATGTCCAAACAAAACACCTTAATTTATGTACATGGTGATGCAGGGAGCAACAACAAAACGATCAGGGACATAGTTAACAAAACTGAGAGATCAAACTGATAAGTTTCATCTAACAATATAGCTTTTGAATTCTTTCATCACCTAATTGGCATACCTTCTCAGTCAATGGACAAGTTATTTTCTGCATGTTTATTTTTTGCAGTTGACTAGATGTTCTTTTGAAATTTATGTCGATATAAAATATGAATAAACGGCAAAATTTCAAAAACCTTTTGAAAAATTAAAAACAAATGCATAATTTGTCTTTCATCTTTCTTGAACAGTTAGTAAATGTAAGCAGGATAAACATTCAACAGTCACTTTTATAACTCGCTTAGCCCAGTACGTGAGAACAAGACCCGATGCGTTCACTGTGGCGTTCTCATCCATCAATTACGTCCGACACTATTTTCAAAAAGAGACACTGTGTAAATACAACAAGCATCTTGACTGGTTTCCAACATAATTCCATTACGACTGCTACCTATTCGATTCGAAAGCAATTAATTTTTTAATCTGGTCGACATGAAGCAGAAAAAAAAGTGGAACGAAAGCTAATTACCACATTAATTCGAACGGATTAAGAATATGAGGGGCAGCGGACTTGGGTATGTGTGCATCGAGCATGGATAAAACAAAATCGGCGTAACTGAGTTTTTCCATTGGTCGAGCAGACAATGTGCTAATTTGTTAGACGTTCCTGATTAATATTCTTGTCTTTACAAATCGCGCTCGGTTAGCATTAAGCGTTTTTACAGTCGCGCTCAATTGCCTATTGTACGAGAATACTATTTGGCCTGTTAGATGTAACTACTCGGCTGAACCGTAAGCATCAGCAAACCGAATTACAAGCCATGACGCACCGATCCATGCGACAAAACTGTATCATTGGTATCTTGCGATGATGAATGTACGTAAAAGATTGGCATCTTAACTACTATTTCTAGCCGAAAATGTAAGTGCGAGAAAGTAAACCGCCAGGTGGTAAGTTTTTTTCCTGGCTTGAAAGCCGCCTGTAAGTTTATGCTTAGGTGTGGAAAGTGAAACGCGAATGGTTTGAGTACCATTTGCAGATAGTGGAGTCAAATCAATATTCCACAGCGCAGAGATGAGATATGATGTTTAACATGCGTTATAGTTGTTCAACGCCCACAGATATGGTTTATGATGTGGTGTAAAAAACTAGTACATCTGCTTGCTTGGATTGCAGAGGCTGAGTAAAAGTACCATCGGCGAATATGAAAAAGGACGTTGTTGGTTTGTAGGCTTTCAATTGACATCGGAATTCTTTTCGATAGATGCTGAAATGGGTTTTTACACATGGGGAATATTTTATGAATAGTTAGGATTTTTAAATCGTTAAAGCTATGTGTACAGGTTTTTCGAGGACTACTTTCCAATCAGCTTTTATTCAAGTACAAAATTTTCCAAACCTCGTACACAGCATTGCAGACATTTTCTAAATGACTTTGATTCATAATTGAAGCAATTCTCGGTTCGAATATTTTCAAATTCAACTATCTTCATAACTGGGTCGAAATATCTAGCAACGATCTAATTTGTCAATAACTATTTACTTATTAGTAGTTTGTTTCCTTCATGTGCTACTGAAAGCGAAAGACACTGAAAATCAAATTGTTTTGGTAAATTTACGTGGATGTAAATAATAACATGCATTGGGTTTGGTTAATGATACCTGAATCGTATTTAAGAATCACATGCGAGATGCTGAGTCTGTTACGGCTGGCTGTCTCTTGTTGAAGCTTATTAGAGATTTTATTCACCATCAACGTCTAGCGTACGGTAATAAACCCGATGACTAACTTGATTCCTGATTGAACTGAGGTACCTTTTCAGAGCTCGGTTAGTTCGAAGCCTGGTGTGGGATCACGGCTGCTTTTAAACCATACACGTTAAAAGCCTGTGCTCTATTCAATCGGCTACTTGAGAGTGATGTAATATAAGAGATATCTAAATCGAAGCATAGATGCATATTAAAAATGAATTGATAGATGCTAAGAACGCTAGCAGATAGTTTGCCAGCACAAATGGTTATGTAAGAAATATTGCATTTTATTTCATAATCGACATGCAGATAATTCCAGCTGCATGTTCCTACTTAAAGCTAATTCGAAAGCTAAAATAGTTGGAGGCAAAATACCTCACTCCAGACCATTGTGTGTCCTTAGCAGTTTCAGGAATGTCGAGTGAGAATTATTGAATTTTCTTGAAAATGGCACTGCAAACATTTCTGAGCACTGAGTGTCACCCGAAGCATTACGAAATTAGATGTCCTAAAAAGTAGGATAGTTTGGGATGTTAGAGCATAATTTAAACAGGAGACACTGATCGAAGAAAATACAGCGACTAAACAACCGCTGAAGATTAAGTATAGTCAGGCTGCCAGAATATTAGGATAAGTAGATTATTAATAAAAAGATAAGAGAGAAAATTATATTTTAATAGAAAAACCGGATTTTTCCTTTCGAAGCTAGATATATTTATTTTTGTGACAAATATCGATATTTCGAGGGTAATCTGCCCTCTTCTTCAGAGGGCAGATTACCCTCGAAATATCGATATTTGTCACAAAATAAATATATCTAGATTACCCTCGAAATATCGATATTTGTCACAAAAATAAATATATCTAGCTTCGAAAGGAAAAATCGGGGTTTCTATTAAAATATTTGTTTTATACAAGGTAGGAAAAAATTGGTACACATTTAAAACAATCAAGAAAATAATGTTTCTATAAAACGGTTTGCGTTCGTTTATTGACTGGGTTTAATCTTATCTCTCAAATCGCAAGCAGAACGTTTCATTTCTTGGCATTCAATTCAATGACATAATTGCCACATCAGGTGAATTTGATATTAATGACCTGATGACCTTTGCTCCAAGATCCTCCATTTTACTTTACACTGACAAATCAAAGTTTTTTAATACAATATCCTCATTTGACCTCTCTAAACTGACTTTTACTAAATGTTGACAAATGCTCAGTTATCTCGTTCTCCCACAAATCATGTCCTATTAATTTCAATTATTCTCTAAATGTCACTTTATATATATATATATATATATATATATATATATATATATATATATATATATATATATATATATATATATGTTATATATATATATATATATATATATATATATGTTATATATATATATATATATATATATATATATATATATATATATATATATATATATATACATACATATATATATATATATATATATATATATATATATATATATATATATACATATATATATATATATATATATATATATATATATATATATATATGTATATATATATATATATACATATGTGTATCATAAAGTTCGTGACTTAGGAGCATTACTAAACTCTGGTTTTACTGTTAAAGACCACATTGATTTAATAATAATAAAAGCCAACTGTGCACTTGGCTTCTTAAAAAGACGATCTAAAGAATTCAATCATATTCGTGTGACAAAAACCCTGTTCTGCTCTTTGGTTCACTCTTTCATAGAGTATGAAGAGTATGAGTGCTTAATGTAGTTTCCGTATTATAAGGAGCATATAGATCGCTATGAGTCCGTTTAAAAGAGACTCTTCATTTTCGTTCTTAATTCTTTCCGCTGGTCTGATCCTTTTAGCTTAACTCCTTATGAAAGACGCTTGCAATTAGTGAGGATCCAAAATAGATCCTTGTGAAACTCCGGTTTTCGATTTTAGGGGAGTAGATATGCAGGACTTGTATCGAACACAACAAAGTCATCGGACTCTAGCCGCAGTATAATAGAAAAGAAAATTCAAATTTTTGCAATTTGTTTCTTCTTGAAGTTTAAGTATTCACAAATCAAACGTAGTGGAGGAATATTTGGTATCCTTATAGTTAGGTGCTGCATTTAAAAAGAACTAAATTATGGAGAGCTTCCGTGTTTTGGTCATCTTAGAACAAGCGGAAATAGCATAAGTACTTGGCAGTGATTCATATTTAAGAAGTAGAGAAAACAAACTGATTCTTGAAACTGTAAAATGCTCGGGACAACCTGGTATCATTGCTCCCTGCGTCGGTAGAGAATTAATACATTTCACGATGGTCAGCCTCTGATTTGAACTTTAATGAATTGGGAATCCTTTCTTTTGGTTGTTGGGCAGACCAGACGAAGTGGTAATCCATCCCGTGAACAGAGCGATAAATATAAAGGTAAACTTGGTATATGAATTTAGTTTAAATCAAATAGCTGCATCGAAAGTTATAGTTAAGAATAAAGCTTAAGTTAAGAATTAAGTTTTAGTTAAGAATAAAGCAATTTTATTGGCAGCTATTTTAATATGACACATTCAAACTTCTGTCTGTGAAGACAAACTTCTGTCAAACCTAATCCTACTTAAACCAATGCATTTTATGAATTTCAACTGGATCAGATTACTGAGTCTTGATTTATCAGTAACGCAAATTTTGGGTGCTAAAAATAGGTAACTTTGTGAAAAATTACCGTTTTTTTGCGATGTGAAATTTTGAACATTTCAATTTAACGAGGTGGACAAAGCATACAATTTACATGTTACAAATGTTCTTCGAGAGTGAAATTTTCACTAAACACTCGAAGATTTGAAGGATTTTTATTTACATGCTTGCTATAGCTAAAGAGGTGCCAGCACATTTATAAGAAAACAATCAGAGTCTATACGAGGGTGGTCTGAAAAGTTTCCAACCTAACAAAGATACGTGGTTTTTCGCCATGGCAACCGCTGAGGTGTGAGACGGTGCTTTGCCTTGGTGAAAAATGATTTTCTCTTTCTGCAAATGTGGCCGTTTTTCCGCAATTTCTACCTTCAGCTTGTCAAGTAAAGATGCGTTGTATGCCCCTATAATGATTTTTCCTGTTTGGAGATAATCACTAGAGATAGCTCCATGACAATACCAAAAAACAGTCGCCATCACCTTCCCAGCCAAAAAAAAACACAGTTTTTGCTTCTTTTGGAGCCAATTCCCCCTCCGCAGCCATCTGTTTCGACTCTGTTTTTATTTAGAGCGTATAATGGTGTATGCAAGTTTAATCTCCAGTAATTAATCGGTGCCAAAACTTTGATTTATTGCGCCTAAATTTCGCCAACAGAGCATTGGATATGTTCATTCGAACACGTTTTTGGTCTCATATGAGCAAACGCGGCGCCCAACGCGCGGACAGCTTTCTCATGTCGAAATCTTCATTCAATATGTGACAAACACGTTCTTTGGACATATTCATAGCGTCTGCTGTCTCTTTCACTTTAATTCGACGGTCATTTAGCACCATTTGGAGAGCTTTAGCAATTTTATCGTCAGTGGTTGTAGTTTTTGAACGTCTCAAACGTTCATCGTCTCCCAAGCTGGTATGGCCACGTTTAAATTCACCTGCCAAAAATGTCATTGTGGTAAATGATGGTGCAGAGTCCCCGTACACAGAGCCCAACTCATCTTTGATTTGCGTAGGCGTACTGCCTTTCAAAAACAAATATTTAATGACAGCTCGATTTTTTTCATATTCACAAAAACACACATCGTCTCACTCAAACGATTGTCAAACAACAGTTGCGGGTCCAAAATGGCTGAAATTTTAGTGAGTACCTGTCAAAAGATGCACAACCATGTTTCCTAGCTTTGATTGACGATCGCTGTCATCTTCACGTTAAGGTCGGACACTTTTCAGACCACCCTCGTATCTTAAATGCATCAATGCGTCCTGTAAATTTGCTAATGATCTGGCATAACTGTCCGAAGCTATTGCGGCTTGTTGCTTCTATCTTAATGAATTCATTGAAATCCCATCAGATTTTCATATCATATTTTTTTTAAGCATTACAATTTCTTACAAGCATACAATTACTTAGATAATTTCCGGTGGAAGTTTTTAACAACTAAGCAAAGCAGCGGACATACTATATCTCTTCAGTATTTACAGCTGGTCAGGAATCAGATTTCTCGTTTTTTAGTTTCTTTAAGCAGTACGTTCATTTTTGTTTCTTTCAATAGCTTAGTTTGAAAATCAGCCTTTCCAGCCTAGGTTTTTTTGACTTGAAAATCCTGTTTTTAAGCTAACAATCAATTTTTCCAGTTGCGTGCTTTTTCAAATACTACTTGGCGTTTTAAGCAGCATATTTTCTTGAGATTATGTTTTAAAGAACATATGTATGTTATTAAATGTTGAGGTGAGAGTGTCTATTCTCGCCTATTTTTCCATGGCAAACACGAGAGTGTAAATGGCTTGCTCGTCGGCTCTCAACTGTTTTATGGGGATTTAATGAGGGCTTTATGAGGGTGTCCGAGAGTTTATGAGAGTCTCGTCCTTATTTGCAGCCGCTCGAACTGATGTTGGTTTTACATACCGACGCAAAGGGAATTAAACAAAGTTCTGGTGCTGAATCCGATGATATTTACAAACCTATTTGGTTTGCCCATGAAATCATGTACAAGATGCATCATAGCGGACAAGATGCATGAGTACGGATGGATACGAGGTACTCTGTTTGAATGTAAACGAGTTTCTGAACAGAAAAAATGCTACCTACCAACGCTACATGCATATCTGCGCATTTAAACTTCACACCCTTCAAATCTTCTCAATGCGCACAGGAGGAGTTTTATGGCTTAGTGAGATAAAAAGGGTATATCGCTTAAATAAACAGTTTTGAATGAAGACTTTCAATACTCGTTAAATGTTCTGGGAAGTAGTTTCCCAAGTTGCCCGACAAAACGTTCGAGGAGAGTGTAATTTTGGCATTAGATGTTTTGTATCTCGTAAGTAAGATCAGACTTCAGACGTTGCCACTCGTTTTTTGCTTGTGCTTCAACGCTGAGAAACTTCCAGTCATCAGTGATTGCGATGTCCATCGGTTCGTAGAAGCTTTCAAACTCCTTGTGTTAATTTTTGCTCATACTTAGTTTACTGTTCATCTGATGATAAGGACGCACTGAAAGTATTGATCCAAGAAGATTAGCTATTCAATCTGATTGAAAGTAGTCTTTCTGGATATATCAGCTAAATACATTGAAGAGCTATTTTTCATCAGTTTAACGTAGAATTTAATGACCAGAAAAGTATTGAGATAACCCTCATGAACATGCCAGGCTTCAATTAATTTAATCTGATTTAATTTTTTCTTTCTTGTAAAACCAAATATTTTAATTTAAATACCACTGTTTCCTCTTGATTTTTAATTTCGTGATAGAGATTGATATTCCGAGAAATATCAATAGACACTGAAAAAGAGTGCTAACCACCCTCAAAATATCGATTACTGTCAAGAAATTGAATCATATCTAGCTTCGTCAAATAAAAAATTTTCAACATAAATAAAAATTTTTCAATTTTATACATCCCGCAAAAACAATTCCAATCCAATTTCAAATAATTGATCTTCAAATTTTAATATTTGATTCCAAGTTTATGGGTAGAAAATCATATTGATCTCGAGATAACAGCTATCTGTCTATGAATTGAAAACAATACGAACCCTTTCCAATGTTTTAGTATCTACGATATTTTAACGCTGCTTTTGTATTCTTAAGTAGAAGTTGAGTTGCCTTTGCTGGATACCACGCCATCAACCACACCCTATGCCTGAAAACAAAATGTACTTTCTAAAAGTGAGATACATATAATTTCTTGAGAATCCACAAATAAAATTCTCTAGTTACCAATCCAGTAAGAAAGACTCCAATGAACATTGAGGAAACCGAAGCTCTTTTGCTGTAAAGTACTCTAATCTAGCGGTTTAGTAAAATCACTAATTCATATTCACCGTATTACGAGTATAAAGATTTGAAAAATCTTTCACAGATCGTGATCAGATTTAATTAGATTCTTCGATTAGATAGCGCAGTTAGCATCGACATTCAGAGCGCACGTTTGACTCCAATACGTTTAGGTGGCTCTCAAGACAGATTGTAATTAAAGATATTCTATGACAGGGCAATACTGAAGATGTTTATCAACCGTGCTGCCGTATACATTAAAAAGCTTGAAAATAATGAAATATAGACCGACGAAGAGTAGATCCTAAGAAATTCAGATTCAGAGAAGATCCGATAGACGGTTTGAATCAAATGACTAGACATGTAAATAATGTGGCTAACTTTTGCAAGTAATATCTAAATAGCTTCAAAAGAAAGTTTGTTTTGCTTATACATTGTATCATATTGTATCAATCTCAATTCGTTCTCTTGTCACGCAAACAATGTTGAAAACTGGCTTGGCTTGACTACTTTTTAGTATATTTACAATATCTGCACACATCTGCACTGTAATCTGAGCTTAACAAACAGGTGTGTTTGAATCATTACTCGATTATCACACTGATGCTAATACGAAAAGATCTAATCTCGCGTAGATCGTTCAGTATCTTATGTAAAATTATGAGAAACGCTAATTGTTTAACGGTACAAAACCAGTAGCTGCTGCAATATTGCTCTAAATCTTTTCGTATCGATGATTTAGTGACTTACAATTGTTGTGGATGCAGCAATAACTGACAATAAACAGAAGCTCGAAGCTATTTTTCAAATACATTTACTAGGTTCAGACTTCTAGTTCAAGTCACGTCACCACTGTTTAACATTCTACAGATGGCTATAGTTTGCTAAATGGTGTTTTGTTGAAAATCAAATCATGGGACAGTGCAAAAATGAAACGAACAAAATTTTGCTATTCAAAGTGCAGACAATGTGAAATCATTTATGAGAGCTCCATTTAAATGCAGATGTGACTTCAAAACAGGGCGACTGTGAAAAATCTAAGTGGTGACATATTTCTTATCGGCAATAAATTCAAATATAACTGCCTGCGGACAAAACGGTTGATTTTAACGAAGCATACACAAAAAAAAGCGGAACCGCTTTTATTCATTTAATCAAATGCATTTTTCCTCAGCTTCGAATGTAAGCTCAAGCGCATGTTGACACAGACTTTGAGGAATTTTTCCAAGGCAATAGCATATATTAAAATAAGTTCTCAATACATTATGTTGATCTCAAGCGGATTACTGTTGTCCATACAATTTTTTTAAAGAGAATAACCTAAACAATTTTTTATGTTTACAAAGTCTATATGTTGTTTTACAATGATCTCATTGATTACCATTACTTTTTGAGAGGCGCATTTTTTTAGGAGAATTTAAAAATAGTAGTCTTATAAATCGAATCGATTTTAACAGCTACATTTACCAGAATAGATTCTTTATTAGATATTGATTCCAGCTTCAAGTTTTTTTTTGTAGCCGAAAAATTTGTTGTTTTAGCCTTTAATAACTAAAACTGCATGCTCAGTAATAGAGTAGTCAAATGCGCGAACCCATTGCTTTTCGTGGCATTTATCTTAGTGTAGCTTTTATTTAGAACAGGGAAGAAAAACTTAACTTTTTTGTTATAATGTAACAAAGAGATCTGGATTTGATCTTTGACTTTAGTTTTTTTTAAACTTGAACATCATTCTAATTTTATGGAAAATTATACATTTTCCCGAACACATTTATCAAAACAAATCCGTCCGAGGAGCAAATGTATCTCCCTTATGTTTAAAGAAACTTTTGTCGACGCGCACGAGTTCTTAAAAATACAAGGGTAAAAGAGCGCCACTTTTAGGCTTGATTTCTAAATTTGTTTTAATATTCTTGATGTTTCCGTTACTTTCTGTGTAGTATTCTGGGCAAGCAGTTTCTTATCACTATTAGGAGGCTCTTACAATATGACGCTAAAAATAAACCTAGGCAGTAGATATTCGCCATTAGCCAATTAAATATCTAATCCAATTAGATTATCTAATAAATTCTATTAAAATGTTTGGGTTAATAATTTAATTCTATTAAATTCAAGTTAAACTGCAAAAATGAGCCCCACGTAAACCGTATTTTTACTCAAATCAGCTGAAAATTCTCCTTGAACAACACAGTCATGTAATTCCGGCGAAAACGATTCAGCTTTGGAGCGAAATGGGCACTAAAAGCGATTATCGTGAGGTCGATATTTTTCTTGAAAAAATAATCTGGTCCAATCCGGATTGATTGAATTAATAATCTGAATAGACTGAAGCCCAATTTCAACTTCGCAACAATCAAACAGTGACTCAGAGTGTTTAGTACAACATTTCCAAGCATGCAATATTCAAACAACTTAAGTTATCAGGAGCTGAGCTGAATACACTTAGCTTTATTATTTGTAAGAACTAAGTTACATTCTTTGTCAAAATAAAGTACGACATTTACAAAATAATATACGAAAATTTAGTAATGACCGTGAATCTTAGGTCTCCAAAATATTTTTGTATGTTTTAAATGGCCAAAAAAATCTGATAAAAGATACACGGGTCCGACACTCGCGGGCTATATACTGGCCACGAAAGTCCTGGTTTGAATCTGCTCTTGCATAACACCAAATCGGTTGTGTCTACTTATCTATTGGTGCCTACTTACTTCAGAGGTAACCAAAAATTATGGATCGGTAAGGTAGTCCTCCTCTCACTTCAGTCGTGTATTTCTATGTCTTTCTTAAACTAATTGGTCTAGTATTTTCTAAACTAATTTTGAGATTATGCTCCAGTTGTTCTCGTTACACACCATCGTTTGCACGGTCAACTCTTTCACGTAAAAAATATATGTTGAGCACCATTGTGCACATCCACACAGTACTGATAATACGGTGTACTCATTATGTCAAGGTACCTTCTGAAATAACTGTGCCCCGTTAGGAATCGGCACGGCTAGAAGTTTACCTCTCCGTGGCCATGACTGGCCCATGGATATAGAACACCTATCAGTCTCGTCCAGTGGCTGTTGTTGATTGGTTTCCAGCGTTGTAAGAACTATCCAGCTCAGAGTATGTGAGGTATCTTTCTTTACGTTCTCGCGCAAGTAGACCCATCCTTTCGTGAGCGGTCACTTTAAAAGGAAGGTTTCAGGCCGAATAGTCTTAATAATTAATCAGTTGTGTTTTGCTATATGTGGTTTCTCAGAAAGGCAACTTTTATACGTGAATAAGCGCGCACGAATCGAAAAAATGATAAATTCATTAAAACCGATTAAAGTAATAAAGATAATAACAGTACTAAACATAATAAACTGAACAAAAATAAAACAATGTGTAATAAATAATAAATCAATTATTTAAAATCGAACACACCCAAATAATGTTAGCGAAACCAATGGCAGCCGCGTAACGTTAAAACCTATCGTTTTGATGCTACTGCACATTCAAAAAAATAGATTTACCGAAATTACTTCCAAAGTCTTGAACACGGCAACTTCTGAACATGTGCTACAGCTACAGGCAAAATGCAGTGAACTTCTACGCTCGGCGCTAGAGCAATCCGTGCTCTAACCGTCTCAGTTTCAAGCGTCACCACTAGGTACCTTACCAACTTACTAGTCTGGACCTCTGACAGTCGCTATCACAATGACAGTTGTTATGTTCAAATTTGTCAGCATTACAATTTTGACTAACTCAGAAGCTGTTACGCCAGCAAATTTAGGTCTAAAAAGAAACAGGAAAAAAAATGTACATAAATATTTGCGAAGAGTAGAATTTAAATAAAGAAGACATGTTAAATAGAAGTAGAGTAGAATTAGAATTAGTAGAATTAGAATAAGAATTTAATTTAGCAGTATAATTTAAGTAGAGGAAAGTACATATGAAATATGCATGGCACATCAGAAATCGACGGAACACGGGCACCCCGGAGTATTCTCGGTTTGTCCTCTACCAGGTCGCACCATTGCCGACGATATAAACAAGACGAGCAGCGACGGTTCGACCCAATAAACCACAAACTAAAACGGGGAGAGCCAACGATCCAAGGCTGGAACCACCAAACTAACACGGCGCGGTTGCATCCTTCGGCGAACGAGCCCTACATGGGAGCAAAACTGATCGCAAGACCGACGACGAATGTTGGGAGCAAGACTGATCGCGACAGGGGAGCAAGACTGATCGCTGATCTACATGGGAGCAAGACTGATCGCGAGACCGACGGCGAATCTACAGCGAAATTAGGGGTCGCAATCGTACTGGGACATATCTTATGAGCTGCGTAACCGGGATGAAAAGTAAACAAGTGTATATCAACTGTCAGTTGGAATGGCAACATGGCGACAGGCAGCGACAGAACCGCCACCACGCGTCAAAAAGGCATAAAGGGGCGCGTTCCGCTAACAATCGATTGCAACTGCGGGCAAATGTACTTTCGAATGCGCGTGCAACAAGTGTAATGGTCCAATGCACCCGCCAACATGATGAATAAGAGGTGGCGACAACGGCATTTTGAATACCGTAGAAGCGGTTGAAAATACCATTAGTGAAGGTTTCGGGGCAAGTCGGAGACTCAGACGCATTGGTATAAGCTCCTGTTTAACAGATTCTTGCTTTTCTTCTTGGCAATTGATGACGAGAAAAATCGTACTGGCGATCGAGTGGAGCAGAGCAACCGAAACGAAAGAATCGAAGTAGCGTTGAGAAGGAAATTCAAGGGCGGCAATTGTACGATAGTTGAGTGGAGTGGATCGAATAGTTGAACACGACTAATGTAATCAAGATGGGCGAGATATAAAAACCATCATTCTACCATGGCCGTCATATAGAAGGCCGGTCGCGACTTGCAATCTGACAGGTACTAATGTACTTTTATTGGTCGAACTGGTCGAGAAATGTACGTCGACTGGTCGAAAAAAGGTACATTAAGCACGCCATCTTGGTACGTTAATTGCTTTTGCGACCGGCCTTCTATATGACGGCCATGATTCTACGCAGCAGCGAATATCGTCATCCAGTCAACGGCGGCAGTCAGAGAAGCACCAGCTAAGCGTTAATTGTAGCGGAGACAAGCGAGCGCCGGCGAAGAAAACTCAGCGAACGCAACATCGAATATCGACGTCCAAACAACAGTGGCAGCAGAACATCGCTTCGGGGAAGCACAGAGTAGGCAGCTTTTGTGATCGAACGAGCGAGTGTTGGCCAGCGCATTCTTTTGTGGAGAAGGTCCGAAGGTAGGATAAGTTTTTTTCTTATGTTAGTGAAATATGTGTAAAGTGAGATAGATAACGTGACGCCGCCGGTAGGTGTAGAGTAGAACGAATATTGATCAATAAAACTGTTATAACGTTGTAATCGCGGGTGTCGCTTTTGTGCCCTTCTGGCAGGATCGTGAAAAAAGTAGCGATTGCTTATAGCGGGGATTTAGAAATCGTAAGAGCGAAGTACGCCGCCGTCATTTCTCGCTTCTAGACGGCGGCTTCAAAGACAGTTTCGGTTGTGAATTTAAAGCGAGTGGCGCCTATAATCGACCCACCCCAATCTTCACAGGAGTTAGCCGACCGAAACTGTCCCCTTTTTACTCCATCGGGAGGTGAAGGGCTATAGACGGGTTACAGGAGGAACTACGGTAACACAGCTCTGAAAGTGATTATCGCTGCGTTGTCAGCAGCGTAACCCATCAGAAACGCAACCCTTGGTATTTGCAAGGGAAGCAATCCCTGGTAAACTAAGCCCCTTATGTAATATGTCTCCTCCGAATACCTACGTTGAAATCAAATATCAGCCATCGGCCCTAAAGATAGTGTCGCACCATGATCAACAAGCACTTGTTAAATTAAACGCGTTTTGAAAGTTTCGCGTCAGCGGCAAAATGACCGGTCTGCCGTTGCTGCGTGGCTTCTCCACTGTTGCAACCGTCCCAAGCTTTGCCGAGATGACATTAACAGCTGAATGTTTCTTTCGGAAGATCACTGATATAATTTCTGATATCAGTCATGGCTTCAGCAATCGTGTTAGCAGCATCCCCTCCGTATCTAGCATATTCCAGTATTGAGTCATTCGGGGGATCAGCTTATGAAATGATTCTCACCATATTTCATCGAAACATGAACGTTTCCGTCACTCCTGATCCATACTTTTAGTGCGTCAACGATCCGGTTCGCCACTTACTTTGTTGCAATTCCTAGACATGTGGACGGATTTTTACTATTATAAGGCGCAGTTATCAGCACTATATGGCCTTCGACGGTATCAAATAATGTCGTATAGTATTATGATAGTATCTTATCAGTACGATATAGTTCTGACGATAATTGTCAGTCTATAGTCTATAAGTAGTGCCTATAAGTTCGGTTTTGACTCTAAAGGCTGGTACTGAGTTAACCGTGAAGCTAAATTTTGACATGTCTCCATTATCTGGTCATTCTTTCGTGCGAAAATTTTGACAATGGAGAAAAGCAGAGACACTCTTCATTCTTGACGGATAAAATGTCAAGAATTTCAGTTTTCGATCGATTTTCTTATTGGAAAGACATTTGTAGAACTCAATTTTCAAATTGAAACACCAAATGTCACTTTTTAGCTCGAAATAATGAGCTGCACAAACTAAATTGGTGTGAAATGATTGGAGACATGTTTCAGTGCCATCTACGTTTTCAACGCGAAAGCAACTTCAAAGCAACTTTTCATGCTAAGAACAGAGTACAACTCTTGCTTATTTTCAAGCTAAATTTTCGCCGAAACAGATTTGTATGAAAATTTCACGTGAAATCGAACTCAGTACTATGCTTAAGAGCAATCGTACAATTCTCAGTAGACTCCTCCTTCAACAGCTTGCGTGATCCGGTGAACGTGCATGAATATACATACATCCTAGAAGATAGTCTCCAGGAATATCGGTGATACTCATAACCAGCAATAAATTATTATCGTTAAAAATCATTCGAAACTTCGTATTTTAAATGTAGTCTCAATTGTTTGGGAATAGTCAACTGACGCAAACGCTAACGCCCCTTTTTTGATAAAGGACACTAACGAAATATCGTCTTAAAAAGTCAGTCAGGGAATAGGTATATCGGGGATTGAGGAAAATTAAGCCAGTTTTGTTGATAGTTGATGGTTTGTTGTTGTTTCTAGCCGATTTCAGTTTACCTGTCATGTTTTTGACCTGTGCATCCCATGGAAATATGAGATCATATTAAATCACTACAAAGCAATATTTTTTTTCCTAGCATTATCGATACCCTATGAAGGTTCCATCATTTAAATAGTGTCATAAATATACTTTTAGCATTAAAACCATTTCAAAAAATTTCATTTCAACCGTTTTAGATGACGCAACTACACGCTATAGTAGCTCATCAGCTAGAGCTGGTTAAAAGAACCTACCATCTATCATAACTATTTCTATACCATACATTGTAAACAAGAAAATGGAACATTTTCTGTCGATGAAATACCTATGCCGCCAATCAAGTTTCTCTCTTACCCAGTGTTCAATTACCCGAAAGCCAAAAGGCATTTAATATGCAAATAAGGGCAGCGGAACAACGAGTATCATCAAAAGTGATGATTCATGCATTTTAAAAAGTCGAGTAGTTCTTTTTCTTATGAAACCAGATTGCCTAACAAAACGAATTAATATTTTTAAAGGTATTCAGATCAGCACATTGATTACGCGGTCGATTACAAGATCAGCAGCGAGATCCAAACACGAAGGCCGAAACAGCAGGAGCACTAACCAAAGAAAACCCCATCACTATCGGCAGCCGACTCGGGAAGGGCTTAAAGACGGGCGATAAAGAACGTTGAGAAGGTGTTCTAGAAAAAACGATGTCATCCAGTGAACCGGTTGTACCGCGCACAGCAAATTTGCTTGCATGCAAACAATGGTGGCGAGTTTGTTTTTTGTACGGCGATCAGCAAAAGTACTATCGACAGGTTTATAGTAAGGCGGCAGCGCAGCGGCTAGCATTGTCCGCTCAACAAAATCGAAATAATGGAGCCAGCAGTCCACCATTATTTCCGCTGAAACAGAATACCACATTCCGGCGCAGTGCTAGTAAAAAATTACTCCGATCGAACCGAAATAATAGTCAGATCGATACGGAGACGGGCGAGGAGATTAAGAATGACGCCAAGGTAACAGTCTTAGATGATCCATTTTTATTTGGGATCGATAGCAGCACCGATCACCATTCGGGCCAAGCATACCAAAATCATACAGACATCAGCCATAACTATAACAATAATTGCAGTGTAAGTGATCATAATCAAATAATTGCATGTCAAAATCCAAGTGAAGCAACGATCGGCAATTATGTCGATGGCAATGATAGGTATGATGGTTTCAATGTTGAATCGATCGCTGCCGATTTGATTCGTGGGCTGCCAGTAGATCAAATAGCAAATCCATCGCGCAAAGAATCAAATCTGGGAACGGACAGTGAAGAAAATCGTTGTGGATATGGGAATTTTTTTAACGATACCGCTGACCTGCAGATTAATGAAAATGACCTGAAATTTCTCAATATGAGTCGCAATCGTAGTTCGCTGTTTTACAGGAATTGCGCAGTTGACGCTGCGGCTCCTGGAAATATGAGCTTCACTTTCAGTGAAGTTGAAGCGGACATGCTGCCAAAGGACAATGCTGAGCTACCTCCACCTCTCGATGAAAATGGGTAAGTATTGGGGACACAAATATAAAATTTTGGTTATGGTGTTGATATGTATTGATTTAGGAATTTTAATAGAACATATGATCATATCCACTTCCCACCTAATGAGTAAAAATAAAAGCAAAGCAAATGAGTAAAATGTCCTTCTCTAAAAGATTATCGATATCCAGATGAATGTGAACTAGTACGTAAATATATGTGTTTTCTTTCATAATCGGTTTGAAGTTCCAAATTTCCTTAGAATTTCGCTGCTTTTTTAATCATTTTATATGTATATGTATGTTTTCTATATATATTTACATATATGTAGCCAAACTACTATAGTTAGCGAAAATATAATTCATGACCCCAAAATTTAGATTTCGTGAACACCTAGCGAAAAGCTTCTGGCTATCAACGTTCAGATACAAAAGCAGCTCAGTTTCTTCTGGCCCACAAAATTATAAGCGATTTGTTTGCCGATCATTTTCAGGGAGTTTTTTGTCCACTCAAATGCTGATCTAACGTACGACTTTCTGAAATATGCCAGTTGTCAATCACTGATAAGGTCTACTTCACCGAAAAAGACTTTGCAAAAGCGATGAGGACTTAATACTTAGACCTGAACTACTACCTCCAAGTTTCCGAATTAATAGTGCAGAAACAATTATATCACGCCTGCATATAATTTTCAACAATTCGCTATTTCTGGAAATCAGCCTATCTCAGGCCGATCCTTAAAAGGGGTGACAAACGCTCAGTTAAAAATTATAAAGGCATCGCCATTCTGTTAGCTATACGAAATATGTTTGGGACAAACCATCGGAACAAAAAATTGTTTGTGACAAACTTACAATTGCTATTGATTCTCTTCTAAACGAGGATTAACATTGTTTTAAAAAAGGCGAGTCAACTACCTTCAACCTTACGATAATAGGCTCGAGGGTACTTTGGAACATGGAAAAAAGGCGTTAAATCGATACTATTTACATTGAGTTCCGTAAAACTTTTGATCGCATCGACCATATTTTTTGAAACGTAAACTCTAAAATCTTGCATTTTAAGAAGCATTCTAAGCTAGTTGAATTGTTACATTCGAAGTCAAACACAACATGTTAAATTCCAAGGGTTGCTTAGCAAAAAAAAATACCGTTTCAATTGGCGTATCTCAAGCCAGCAGCATAGGGCCGCTATTGTTCAATATTTTCATTTTGGATCTTTTGGATGTGGTATCCGACATACCGCACTTTTTTATACAGAAGATCTGAAAATAGTTGAAACTTTTGTTTTAACATTAAAAAATGCCATACCATAAGTTTTTCCCTGCAAGATCTCTACTTAGCACTCTGATTACCACCTGAATTATCAGGTCCAGAAAAATATTGATAGTGCCGTAAATCTCGGTGTCGTCCTGGGTAAAAAACTGTGTTTTAATCTTCAGTATGACAAAATTGAGTACCCAGTGAGTAGAGCACTTCTTGTGTGTGGAGTCTCTGGTTTGAATCCAGTTTCAAACGACACTCTGCGCAGCAAGGTTTGAGTTCACCTAACACTGAATAGGTACCTGAATTAATCAGGGGTGAAGTGAGTCGTGGGACTAATCACTCCTAATCACTCGTATTCACATTGATTGTAAATTTGTGATGACGCTCTCTACCAGTCTCAACCACTACACCCGTATGAAGGCTGTCGTGGGATTAGTTTACTTGATGACGGAATTCCTACAAAAGCTAGCAAGCAGCTGCGATGCATTTATTTATTTATCACAGTTAAAAGAACAATACAGTTACAAAATGAGACAGTATGAAAAAATCATTAACATAAAACCATAAAATATGATAAGGAAGAAAAAAAAGGGCCAAAAGAGAAAACAATATACACAATGAAAAAGCTACGTTAAGAAATAAAAAAAAAATGTGTATTTTTAATTGATGGAAACGACATGATGTTCAAACTTATGTTTATCATGGCTTCTTAGCATTCTAGGTCCAGAAAAATTAAAATAAACAAGAGTACTAGTAAAGGGAATATTGAAAAGCGAATGAGTTCTTCATTGACATGGTGATCACACCCGTAAGAAATGACACATGCATGTTTAGAGGAAAGTAAACCAGGATAAAGTTTGTAAAGAAGACATTCAGCAAGGAATACGCGGCGAAAGAACAAAAGCAGACGGTCATCATTAGGTCGGTTAGCAACATTAAACCTGTACAGAAGCAAGCGAGTAAATAAACGCTTAACAAACTCAATAGCATTAGACAAGTACACGAAATGAAGAGACCACCCGTGGGAGCAACTGCCAACAGTGCTGCGAACAAGACAAATAAAAAGATGAAAACAGGTGTCGATACAAGTTGCAAAGCGTTAGCAGCGTAGAACAAAACCAGAAGAAACATCCAGATTAAATTTTAACTTCGAGTCAAAAATGATGCCAATTTTATTGACCTACAGACTCCAGACAAAAAGACAAAAAGACAGACAAAAGACAAAAAGTAGCTAGCTGAAAAAGGACAAAACTTGCTGAAGAAGACACCACGAAGCATTTGGAAACATTAAGAGCAAGGGAGTTCCCAGAGTGCCAGCTACTTAAAACAAACGGATCCAATTGTAAATTACTACAATAATTTAGTGAAGCGACACCATGGAAAATTGCAAGGTCATCAGCGTATAAAAGAGAATCAGACTTGAAATTACAAGGAGGGTCATTGACAAACAAGGTGAAAAGCAGGGAACCAAAGAGAGAATCTTGGAAAACGCCAGAAAAAGACGGAAATGATAGGAAGAACAACCGTTAAAAGAAACACGATAGGTGCGATCATGGATGTAGAAAGAAAGCTAGGATATAATTGTACCCTAAAAACCAAAATTTCACACCTTTTTTTTAACAACATTGAGTGGTTTATCCTGAAAATGCTTTCTCAAAGTCAATGAAGGTTAGGTTAGGTTAGGCTAGGGGAAAGGGCTGGCGGGAACGCAGCCATATTTCTTCCCCGATGTCTTCGCCTTCTTCCAGAAATGAAGATCGTCCTCAATCACTTCCTCACGTCGACATGAAAATCAAAAATTTACAAGTTAGGTTTTTCACTAAGCGCACCAGTTTGGACCCATTTGCTACTCTCATAGACAATCACATGCAATCGCAGTTACAGCCATGGCACTGGCGGGACTCGAAACCACAGGCCCCGTAGCACGCCGCTTTTTGGCCTGACGCCTTAGCGAGCAGATCTACCGGGCCCCCAGAAGTCAATGTAACTCACATCACCTTGTAGACCGTTGTCGAAGGTACACGCGGAAAAGCTAGTGGATTTAATTAAATCAGTTGTCGTAGAACGTCCCTTAATGTTGCTTTTCCAAAAATAAGTGACTAAAAGCGCTATGAATACTTTCATGAATGATTCGTTCAAGCAACTTATGAAGGCAAAAAGGATATAGGATGGTCGGGGGACATTGGTTATATTCCTCCGACTTTAAAATCGGAAACACATTGACAGCTTTCCAGCTGAAAGGAACAACACCAGCGGGCAAGCTCAAGTTATATAGTGACTTAATAAACACATTAGGAATGATCAGGAATTACACATAAAGAATGGCTAACAATTCGGCTTTTCTTTCATCGAAAAACAAACATTTGCGACATTTATAAAAATTAAACTTCTTAAAATCCGAAAACCCTAATTTTGAAATATAAAATTAAATACCTTACAAGTTTAATATTTATTGCTTTTTCATTTAAATACGTGCGATAGAATTCAAGAACCTATGGGCTGCAATATCTTTAGACTGCCTATTATTCGAATACGCTGCATCATCTGGAATCCATCTGAAATCTGTTCAAATGCAGTTCCTGCTTTTTGCCTTGAGAGATCCCAATAATCCACTCTATTTTGAGAGTTGAAAGACAACTTATAGTTGCCGACAAAGTTTCTTAAATCTGGCGACACTTTAAACTATAAATAGATGCTGCAAAATATTTAACAATTTTCAAACTATTATTTCTCATCTACCTTTAAACCATTAATCAAAAAAAATTTCACTGCTTTAAATTTGTATAAAGTTTTTTCCATTCCTTAGAATTTCCATATTAAATTGACAACCAGAGAAAAGTCTGCCGATGTATATCAATATAACATTAATTAAGCTTATGGAAAACATGTTTCAATTTGTTATTGTTTTGTTGTACACCTTGTTTGGTTAATAAATAAATATCCACGTTGGGCGCTCAATGTTTTCGTTCTTCCTATATTGCGCACTTATTTTAATAAAATTTCGCGTACGGATATGGTATCCGATTGCCAGCAGGAAAACAATTACACTTCATCTGCGCACTAGTTCCTCATAGTTTCGAAAGTTTCACAACGTGGAGATATGGAAAAGTGACACTATCAATATCACTAGCTGTAACCCAATACGATCCCAAAGCGTACTCGCAACAATCTAACACCGCATCCTGTGGTAAGGTATCCGACGCCGTACCGGTATCGCTACCAAGTTCACTTTTCAATAAAACATGTTTTTTGCATTGGATTTTGTTGCTTCTTGCCAGCGATTACATTCGCATACTTTCGACACTTTGATGTTGTTCTGGATTGTCATGTTCTTCGTATGGGCCGTTTTTATAGCTCCGATGCATACGAGCACGCGTGTAACACGATATATGCGATGCATGTTTTGCTCGGATACCCCATTCCGGGATGTTCATTGTTTGGAGCCTGGAAGCGAGTGTTCGCTCAGGTATAGGTTACAATTTATCCATGAGAATCGCGGAGGTAGTCACAGTAGTAATTGAATCTTTATTTAGCGAATTTCTGCAGAAATTTTATGAGAGATAGCCATGCAGAGAAGTGGTTTTTTTGTGCGTAGCTGAGATGCAGAATGCAAGCTCAAGTTATTTGATGAATGCGATTGTAATTAAGACGTTATGAAAGAAGTGTTTAATGGTTTTCAGAATTCTTGAGCGTTCACCTCCAGCATACCTTATATGAAAATGTTGTTAAAATTTCGAATATAATCTTGTGGAATCGCAAGGGGAAAACCAGTACATGAACGTAAGCAAACACTTGATATGCATTTCTTATGTAAATCGCCATACAAGGTGTTTTTCATCAGTAGATATTTTTATCAGGCAGCTTACGCATTAAAATTAAAACGTGAAATTCAAAAGAAAACATTGTCGGTTTATGAAGCGATTTTTTTCCATTCCCAAAATGAATATCTGACTTGGCTTAAAAAGGACATTACTACTCAAAAGTCACTAAAGATATTATTTAACAAATCGGCCCTTTTCATAGAATAATAAAAAAAAGCTTAATTTAAAATAATACCCGATAACTCGAAAATTAAGCAATCTAAGTAACTAATATCTAAACATGAGTTGAAGTAAGTCTCATAGCGAATGATAGCTTGCTTTCTTCAAGCGAGCACTCTCGAAACGTGCATTCTTCTTATTCTCCTCTGAAAAAAAATCTGATATACAACCTAATGGCTAATTCAAACTTTTTGGCTAACAACAAGCATATAAGATAATGAGGCATCTAAAACAAGGCTTCTAACCACTCATCAGGTTAAGAGAAAAAGAGGGTAATTTTTATGAGGAAAAAACAGTATTTGACATTTGCTTCTATTCGAAAGAAGCTTGTTTGGGTTGCACCAACTTTAGAGTAAGATTGGATTGAAGAAGACATACATTATGTTTAAGAAAATTTAAGGCTAATCAACGTTTAATAGATGTTCACAGAAAAGAAGCGAAAGCAGGCTATTTTTATAGAAGAGAAGAGGACTCAGGATAGAACCTTGTGGAACACTGGGCCTTGGCTCAAAAATAAAAAAATCGATCACATAGGTATGACTCTACGAGTATTGATTTGATAATGTATGAAGAGAAACCAAAAATAGATCAATAACGCCAGCTCCCTCACCCAGAGAAGTAGGAAAACGCAAACCGCATATGGTTATGACTTCAGGTTATATCATCCGATTTTGGAATTGAATGAAATATAACCTCTTTATCAGAGGTGTAGGACAGGTGTGAATTAATAGATTCGGTCCGAGGGTTAGATAGAATTGGTATAAGATAGAGGATATTTCGGATTCTGGAGATAGATGATATGTACGAGGGTTGATCCAAAAGTAGTGATAATCGGCTATTTCCAGTTCGCATAAAATTAAAAAAAAATATTTTTTTGCTACTTCATACACCCACTAATACAGCATGAAAAAATATATAAATAGGCCCCAATTCCAAGGAGGTACATTCATTTGAATACGAACCGTCGAAGAAAGAACATCGAAATGGAGAAAATTGAAATAAGAGCTGTCATTAAGTACCTATGTTTTAAAAAAAAGTTATAAACAGCAGCTTGATGGAAACATTAAGGGACTCTGCTCCTTAATACTCCACCATTGCACACTGGGCGAAGGAGTTTAAGCTGGGAACACAGAAGATGAATACCGCGAAGGACGTCAATCCACATCCTTTACTGAAAACAACGTGAAAAAGTCGAAGAAGTCGTGTTGGTAGGTCGAAAACTGACCATCAGGCATGTAGCTGAGAACACAGAGATCTCGCATGGCAGTGTTTAAAGAATCACTGCTAACGAATAACATATGAAGAAAGTCTCTACGCGCTGGGTGCCGAGAATGTTAACCGACGAGCAAAAGAAGAAACTGGTCCCCATTTCGTGGGTGAATCTCCAAAAGTTCCAGGCATATCTGCAGAAGTTAAATATATATAGTTTAATAAGTGACTCCACGACAACCCTAGATGGGTATAGAGGTTGAAGCTGGAAGAGAGTTTCATTCAAAAATTCACAATCACTATATCCGCTAGACTATACGAGCCTACTTGCGCACATTGTAATAAAAGATACTAATATTGGAGACATACTGCAATCGAACCAGGTTTCACGACCAGATTTCTAACCTCCAATAAGCTCAGAGTTATCCATTGCTTGACACACTAGAGAAAAAATATAATTACTTGAAAAGAATGCTATTGCTTGACTGTCTAGGGTAAAAGAGGTGCAGACAACTCAACGGGGTTCGCGAAACGAGATCCGGTTTCGAGATCTGTCTGTCTCTACTGCAGTATTATTTTTTTGATCTTCGAAACTCTTGGGCGAAAGTTTCGTCGCCATAAAATTGTAAATTCTTTGAAGAGGACAGCTGACGGCCAAAAGACTGTCTGAAGCAATTGATTAAAACTAGAAGAGACCCTTAAACGGAATGTTAACGATATATCACTTACCATAGCTCATGAAAATACTCATAGAATGTTTTTTTAAACAAAAGTTATTCCAAGTATGCCATTATAAATATTATAGCTATGCCCATAAAGAACAATATAGCTTGATTGAAACTGACTAAATTGATGTAACTATTAGGCAAAGTATGACCAGCGCAAGGGCGGCTCGTCGTTGGATGTAAAGAGAGAAGTACTTTTCTTGCTAAATATTCCTTGCACAAGGAAAACATAATTGAATAATATTCATTGAAATTCAAAACAAACTTTTATATGACAATCATTTAAGATAAATAAAACTCATTAATATTATGTGCGAAATAGTGTTATTTTTTAACAGCCAAAGTCCACTGCTTTAAAGGTAACTTTACAGCAACCCAATGAAAGCTCATGCATTTTAGTGCAAATATCGCGACGCGGACCATTTGAAGCCAGAAATATTGTTCGTTGTTGTAAAATATTGTTACCGTTATTTTTCCAAACCGTCTCTAACCCTACATCCCCGACTGGGATGTTAGGGTAGTAGTTTCGGGCGCCTCTGCTCACGGAGAAAAGGGTGGGCTGAGTGCCCCTCGCATTGTACAACCCGAAACCAGTAAAGGCACCGTCGCTCTAAAGCGAGAAATGGGCGACGAAAAAAACTATTTTTGTATTACTTTCGTTATTACCACTATCGTAACTCTTTAATGTCGCTTCAAACAAGTCTAACACAATCTCAAAGCTATTCTTAGGCGGCCGCGGACCGAGTACACACTAATTTTACTTAATACTAAAGAAACAAAATAAAAAAAAGAATATTTAAATAAGTTAACCTGACTAAAATCCCTCGCTGGGGCCCTGGTGACTTCGTCGCCGATAATCGAATCTGCTGACTTTCGCTATTTTCCTTCGCTGGCACTTACGTTCGTAGCCGGCCTAACTCCGCCAGTCCAAAATCTCGTTCATTTGTCAACAATATTCGCTCGCCGTCGCTATCGCACCTCCGAGATATTTCTTCCCCGATGTCTTCGCCTTCTTCCAGAAATGAAGATCGTCCTCAATCACTTCCTCACGTCGACATGAAAATCAAAAATTTACAAGTTAGGTTTTTCACTAAGAGCACCGCTCACGTCTGCCTCCGTACCTGGCTCCGATATAATAGAAAGAAAGGCTTTCACTTTTTCATTGACGTAGCGCAATTTTCAAAATTACCGGGACTTCCCTGACCCGCTTAGTCTATTCACCCCGTCACTGTTCCACACGCGTCGAGTTCCCATTTTCACCTCGCGTTCCACCCATTTGGGACAACTCGATTTCCTTTGCTCGATCATCCGTCATCTGTGACATTCCAATCCGTGACACTTCGAATTGTCACATTTCAAGTTGTATAGTGATAGGTGATATTGTAATATTATCATTCTTGTCGTTCTGGAAAATTTACCCATTGGTTAAGTAAAACGCTTGTTATTTTGAGTGAATACATCTCGCGCGATCCAAAGTGCTACGCGTACGACGTCCATTCCGCAATTTTGCCGACGGTAGTGAGTTCGCTACCCTCGCCTATTCGCAGCACTTTTCGATTGGTTCGCCGCACGTCGATCAATCATCCCATTCTCTCTGAGTGTCTCTTGAACTGATTTCCAAGTCATTTACCCATTCGCTTGTATATTGCCCTAGTTTCAATAGTGCATCCACTACTTGTCATATCTGGGTCAGATGCTGGCCCAGGTGAGAAGCCGCCGACCCAGGTCAGAAGTCACCGACCCGAGCAAGTAAAATTGTGCGATGCCCCGCGTGTTCGTGCGTCGAAATTAAAGTGTCGCATTAGATATGTAACTATCTCTGAGCCGCCCATTCCAATGTTAGTTCGTTCGCAATTCAATTTGTGTACAGCATCTTTAGTGATTTGCCTTCAGTATCTCAGGAGTCTTTGTGGTTTAGTTGCTGTGTCTCGATTCTTGTTGCTACGAATCATCTAGATCACACTGTTGTAATCGTCATGAGTCGTGTTAAATGTCTAGTCGTAGATCGCATTGTATACAGGTTGTTCCATCGCTTAGTGGCATGAAAATTTCGCGTCCTAAACTACTGCCCTATTACTTGTGCTTGATGCATGCACAAAACATTTTTACTTAATCTAAGAGAAATGGCAGACTTAAGAGAGCTAATTGCTCAGTGTTTGCGGCTCAACCTCCATCGGCCTAGCATCCGTAGGTCAATGGAGGTTTTTTTTTATATATATTTATACTTGTACATATTTTTGAAACACGAGCGACCGTGACAATATGCTGCACAAAACACTGAGGCTATGTTGCTTCAATGCACATTACATGATGTGTGCTTAAATCTAATAACAAGCTTTACACAATTGATGGGCATTAAATCTTTGCGACGAATGTTCCCAAATACCAGCTTGGACACTCCCCAGGTCACCGCGTCTTCGTGGGTAGAAAAATTCGAAAAACCCTTTTCGCTAAACGGTCCAAAAAATTTTGTCCATTAACGCAACAGTATTTCCAGTGTTTTCTTTTGGGTTTCTGTTTCGCTACAGAGCCTGAAACTGGTTTGCTTTGGACTCGTAAGTTTAGGATGTTATTTCTATGCATCATTACTGTAATGGATTTTTTGGTTCACATATGATGTTATTTGTATGTAATTTCTGTAAAAGATTTATTATTTAGCTCTCGAGATAAATATTTAACGTAAATTGAAATTCTTTTGATTTGTGTGTTTGCTTATTATGCTTATAGTGCGTAAGTTCGAATGAGTAATGAAAGATAGGTGCTTTTAAAGTTAGTAGCACGAAAGTATTGAATTCATTTTTTCTTCGAAATTGCTGTGATTTCGCCATAGAAGATCTACGTCCTTCAATAATTTTTACCTGGACCATTTAGTCCGGGGAAATTTAACATGGTGCTTCGGAAAAATTAGGGGAAAGCTGAATTTTGGTGTGAACCTTGGTACTGGCGTGTTGAACAAAATGTCAAAAGTCCCAATCGATCTGAGTGCTGCGTTACTTTTTATACGGGGTCAAGGGTCACCAAAAGTGACCTTTCCTAAATATCTCAGTAACGGTCACGTCTTCAGAAAAACAATGTATACGGAATTTGTAGCATAGAAAGTTTCCAACAAAAAAGATTATAGAACTTTTTCT